>OZ026519.1:79680694-79924251 GCA_964019695.1 Loripinus fragilis
TTCAAAACCTACGCATCTTCAAACGTTATATAAAAGTTGGATATAACTTGAATATCATGCGACAGTCTGCATGCCTGTTTATAAACCCAATCACGGTTTATAGCTATGGCTTCCACTTCAATTGCAAGACGGTGGGTCAGGCCTCAGACGCAATGACTCCTCTGACGTAAAGCTTTAATCGGTGCTTTGGTGCCTGATGCTTGCCTGTAGCTGTTTCCACCGTGGCTCAACTTGACGTTTTCTTTAGCTCTGACTAACTGTGAGACGTGAGCCCTTTTCTCTGTTTCATCATAGTGCGTTACTTTGATTATATTGTTTCTCTATGATGATACATTGCAGTAGTTAGGAATCCTCCATGCGAGCTTTACATTTTTGTGCTTCAACAACAGCAGAATCTAGGGGGAAGATTTGCTACCTGTAAAATGCATTTAAGCCCCCCCCCCCCCCCCCCCCGTGGGCTTTGGCTGCTGTCCGTTCTAGGGCGGTGGTTCTGTTATTGTTGGTTCGTTGTTGATTGTTACTCACATTGTGGGATTCTGTAAATGTTCTATGTTCTGTTGTGCGTTACTTTGTGTCCATTATAGTTTTGCAATCATCTCGATGGTGAAGAGAGAGCTGGTTGCTTTACTTTGTTTGTCTTCCTGGTGTCTCGTGATTGTTGTGTGGCTCTTACTCACGATGCCCCGGGTTTGTCTGCAGGTTGTGACTGTGGTATTTCCTGATCATACTCAATTACTAATTCCATGCTATTTCGCGCCATTATTATACTACAGAAATTCTAATTTTCGAAGCGTTTTCTCCAAAGTTTTGAAGCAACAAAATGTCTTTTTGCAATTATAACGATTAAACATGTTTTTAAACATCAACATTCGCTAGACCGCTTGGGGGCTTTTATAATCATCACCTTTTAGGCTTGGGTTGAAGTACCACCCTCAGTGCCCAGCAGATGTTAACGCAAATAAAAAAATCCACCAGAGGATGTCAATATTGACGAAGGTAATAGCCGAGGTCATTATAAGTATTCAACGGTGAATGTCAATGTCATAATCAATACCACAATAGTTGTAATATCGCTTGTAGGGCTAAGACATGTACTGTATAGACACAATATAACTCTAACGATATTTATTGTACGTAAAGCTACATGTACACTATTATAAGCCTAAAATGAAACTGTCTGGATTCTGCAAAGGTACACAATGGACGTGTATAATGTTCTACCAATTAGGATACTGCAAGGCGGAGCTTGCGCAAATAAGCTAGCAGTGTTTTAAATACTTCAATATAGGGATCAAACATGTTTTTCTATTCATTAACATCTGCTGGACCCTGAGGGTGGTGTTGAACCCTGAGCCTGAAAGGCAAGGGTTTTAACGACCCCGAGGGGTCTAGCAGATGTTAGTGTATCAGAAAACCATGTTTGATCGTTATTATTGCATAAAGTCATTTTGTCACTTGAAAACTTTAGAAAAACGCTCAAAAAAAGTTCATATATTTTTTTTTACTATAATCAGTGACCTATATAAGGTCACTGCTATAATGGCACGCAAAAGCATGAAGAATTCGAAGGTTTTGAAAACGCTTGTTCCAGGGCAAAGACTTACGTCATCCTAACGTCATTAAATTACGTTAATTTTTATGCATGTTACTGTTGATGAGTCATTTTTTATGTAAAGTACAAAATCCGTGCATCAACAGCACGTGAATTGCCTGATTAACACATGGGTTTTTGCCAGTTAAAACATGGCTGTTAATAGCGTGCGACATGGCCTGTTATGCAATAATAGTCAATAACTGTTTTATCATATTTTATTATGACGTATATAGTAGAAGACCTAGAACCTAATTCAGACCTCTAACCCTGTGGGATACGTCAGCCTGGGCTTGCCTAATCACAATTTTGTGCATAAAAAGTTCCCTTATCTGGGCCTACGTTTATTTACAGTTAGAATCTCGAACGCAGCAGCAACTGAAGAAGATTCGACTGAAAGATAAAATGAAAGCAAACTTGATTGAAGAAAGAGAAATACAAAGAAGACTGCAGGCTCAAATGGAGGTATAGCTGGATTTTTAAATTTGATGGGGCAGAGCCTTAGTGATTAATCTGAAAGTCACAAAGTGGCTTCATAGTTCAGATTTCACACTTCATACTTCACACTTCATACTTCACACTAACATGCTTCATACTTCACAAGTGGAGAGCATACTTTACTACAAAAAAAACATTGTGGGATCAAAAGCTTACACCCTAACTTTTTCCTTGGTCGTTTCTCGTTCGATTCGAGTTTTGCTGTGTGTTTATTGGGTTTAACATAGGATGTAAACACAGTTTACCCAGAAAATGGCTTATAATCATATTTTCACGAATGAAACGTAAAAAAAAAATCAGGATTTAAAGAAAGTCTTTTGAGTGTGCCTTAAAGGTAGAAGTCATGTGCAAACTGGTGCTACGCCAGGTCAAACAGTGACGTCATTATATTGGATTTTGACGTCACAACATGCGTAGAGATATTTCTGACAAATGTCCTTCAGTTAAAACCTTTTGATAAAAATCCCAGTCACAAAGTAACCAAGCAAGCCCTGTTTTGCTACAGTGAAAATATAAATCGTATCAGTCACTAATGAAAAAATACGATATTTCTGCAATGTAGAAAAATACCAATTTGACACACATTTGATATGCATTGATTTCATTGCTTGTGATGAAATAAAAACAAACTTAAAAATTGTTACTCTATCTTGAAAGCTTAGAGCAAAGTGCAGCACAACTAATGCTAAATGCAACTAAATCAACGGCTCTAATTTTTTTTCTCTAAAATCTTTTTCTAAATTTTCAATTAATATTGACATTCACCATTACTTTGAGTGTTTCACATCTAAAATCTTTATGATTTGTCAGAGCAAATAGAATGAAACCATACTCAATCTGCAACATACAAGTCAAACAACAGATAATTATTTGTGCAATATAGCCCCAAAACAAACAGTTTTTATTTATAACGTGATATTTGAGATTTACCAGAAGATTTTCATTTTGTTTTAAGGTTGAGGAAAAATGGAATCTACGCAAGAAGATTCAGAAAGAGAGATTGGAAAAGACAGAAGAATTGCTGAAAAATGAGGAAGAAGAAACAATGAAGAATATTCAGAAAAGAGAGAGGATGGTGGCCAGACAATGGAATAAACTAGACAGTAATTGTTTTACTCGTCAATTTTTAATAAATATACTGTTAAGAAATAAAGTATTCTTATTTCTGCTAATATATAGGAATCATACTAGTTGTTTTATACATTAACATTTGCCTGGCCAATCAAGAGCCACTGTTTGAACATAAAGCTGCTGGGCTGAGTGTTCGAACATCCTAAGAGGGACCAGGCATTTGTTATCATTGTCTTGCATTTTGCCATATTACAACCAAAATCGCACGAAAAATGCCTGTGGAATATTGAAATCTAGGTAAAATAATTAAATAGACAGGTTTTTAGATTTCATGCAGTGAACAGCATTGTCCTGAGCAAAAAGTTAAGAAAAAATTGCCATTCTTGACCACTACACTTTCTTGGTATAATTTTATGCTAGTAAGCTAAAGAGGGGCCATTTAAATGGATTTTAAGTTAAAATCCATGTCCAAACAGCATGTATATTTAATAATTTGAACGTGTATTTGGACTCTTTTTGGCAAAGCCTTCAGCAGCCATATGTGGGTATCGATCTAAATAGGCATTTGTGCAAAATTTCAGTTCGAAAGCATAGATGAGTCAATAGAGGATTTACTTTACGAGGTGAATACCAGAATTAATATATTTCATCACGAGCGTTGATTTTTTTTCACCAGTGCAAAGCATGAGTGAAAATGCTAAGATTTTTATCACAGGAGAAAGTTTTTGCCTAGAAAATGGCTTAGAATTCCATTTCAACGAATGAAACATAAGAAATCAGCGTCTCCCTGGTGTCTCATGATTGTTGTGTGGCTCTTCCTCACGATGCCATGGGTTTGTCTGCAGTTTGTGGTAGTGGTATTTTCTTATCATACTCACTTACTATTTCTGAAGACAGTCTTTAGTACCTTTAATATTAGAAGAGACGTCGCACGCCAATTAGCGCTACGCCAGGGCAAAATGTGACGCCAATGAGTTGAAAATCTACTTACATGTAAAGTGAAAAAATAAAATATCAATCGTTTCACTCACTAGTGAATTGAAACGATGTGTTTTCATTACAGAAAATAACAGACTAATTCACATGTGATATGGATTGAATTCACCGCTTTACATTGATTAAATGACAATACATAAATCCCAGACCGCGAGGTCAAATATTAAAACTATTAACATATGGCAAAACCTGTACATAATCCCCTACTTTCTTATGTAATCATCTCCAGGAAAGATAGCCAATTGGAAACTGCAGACAAAAGAGGAGAAGCGCAAAAAAGAGGAGAGATATAGGAAAAGGCTTGAGAAGAAATTAGCGTCTGGTAACTTTCGCTTCTGGACTAAAAGAAAACGTAAGTTTAAGATAAGATAATTCAAGAAGACATAATTCAAGGTCGCAAGGAACAGACAAGACAATATGACAAAGACAAACACAAAACGCAAATTGAAATAACAACATAAAAGTAATATAGGTGGCAAAGATCAGGAATCGATACTATCAAGTACCACACCTGACCCAGGATACCACATGGGAAAGTGACAAAACACAATTTAACATCACAAACGAGAGCCAAGAGGTCAGCCCTTTCCCAGCAGACATAAATAACACAAATTATCCACAAAAGAAGGCTTTGGAACGGTCAGTAAAATTATTTTTCTGGAGAGCTCAAACCGGTTTTATGGCGCAAACCACACCCTTAGTTCAGAGGGAGAGCTATAAGTCTAAATGTTCTTCTATAACTCGTGTATGCTAGTAGCAAAGGCTCTGCTGAGTCTGCTGATTTGCAGAGGCTCCCTTGAGCCCCCATTGCTCAAAATGCATAAAGTATCAAAGTAAGTAAGGGTGCAAAGATCAGGGTGCAAAAGTAAGTAAGGGTGCAAAGATCAGGGTGCAAAATCTCATTTGCCCGTTTATAATTTGAAGTTTTTGGAAAGTAAATTAACACAGTGCCCTTTTACTGACTGTTTTCTGTAAATAATAACACCCTTTTCTTTCAGAGAGACGACGTAAAAATGTGCCACCTTTCCAGAGTACATGGAAGCTAGAGGAAGTCCTCAAGAGACTAAGTGCCAGCTGCCTACTGCCTCCTAAAGGTATGAGTATCTCATCTTAAGAAAAAAATGTATTATTTTGAGAATTTATCAATGTTTAAACACGTGGCCATGTAAGATTATATAGAGGATATTTACTTTTTTGAGGTAAATACCAAATATATTTCAATGAGTGTGGTGAAAAAAATCTTTATTTTATACTTAGCAGTGAAATCAATGCATATCAAAAACAAATAAAAGTGATATCAATCAATAGTGAAATGATATGATATCAAGTGATTGATATCAGCCTATATTTTCACTGTAGCGTTTTTTGGATCACCTCTGACTTTTCTATTCACTTTAATGCAGCTCACTTCGAAAGTTCAAACGCCTATAACTTTCTTATTTGTGAACAAAAACATCAAGTGTGGGTAGTCATTTTATTAGTTAGAACATGAGGAACATTTTGGTACAAAAAAAATTCAGATTTGCTAAAATTTTTTCGATTTTGAATTTTCAACACCTCCCCCTTCAGTGAGTGAGGCAATGCATGTAACTTTATGCTACGCAACGTCATCAACAAATAATGACGTCGCTTATGACGTCACTTGTCTCGCACTTTGACGCTGAATAAATTTCTTTTTATCTGTAAGTCCTGATGACTATAGATCATGTAGACTGATCCAGGTATTCTGTCACAAATACTCCTTTGTCTACATTATTGTAATTCAGCTTGAAGCATGGTTAACAAGTTGACTAACTGTAAATCTTCTAAAAAAGTTTATCATATGACGTCGCGTCTGGGAGTGAAATAACACCATGCAATAAAATCGATAAACCACTAGTGGTTTATAGATTAACGGGAAACGTTATGACGTCCATAACAACGCTGCGTACATAATGACAAAATTATAACGTTTTTACGCCAGAAATGAGACTTCAAAGTATACTTAATGTCATATGATAAATAGAATCTAACATTCGTGCTCTTGTATTATTGAATTCATTAAACTCGTTGCGAAAAGAGATAAATTGCTCGGCAAGCCTCGCATTTTATATCTTTTCCCCAACTAGTTTAATAAATTCAATAAAACATGAGCACTCGTGTAAGATCCACTATATAAAATAAAATGAAAATTTACTTTTTTTTAGTAAATACCAAATAAATTTTATCTCGTGAATTGAAAACATCGAAATTTTCATTCGTGCTGCCCACTCATGAAAATTCTGATATTTTCAATACACTCGATGAAGTATATTTGGTATTCACCTCAAAAAAGTAAATATCCTCTATTTATTTTTCACAAGTGCTTAGCATGATTGAAAATGCTGGTATTTTTACCGCACGAGATGAAATATATCTGGTATTTGCCAAAAAAAAATAAAAAAAATTTTGTTTGTATACTCAATGAAAATACAGAAAGCACAACCTTACTTTTTTCTTTGTTGTTTCTCGTTTGATTTGACTTTTTCAGTTTGTTTATTGGGTATAACCTAGAAAATGGCTTAGAATCATATTTTAGCAAATGAAACGTAAGAAGTCAGCATTTAAAGAAAATCTTTTGAGTGTGCCTTTGGGTAGGCCTCACGTGCAAACTGACCAAGTCAAACAGTGACGTTATTATGTTTGATGTGACGTCAAGACGTGGGTAAAGTTATTTCTGAAAAATATTATTCACTTAAAAACTTTTGAAAAAAATCCCAGTCCAAAAAAATGCCAAGAAAGCCTTCTAAATTTCTAAATTCCAAGTTGGACTTAAATCTCTCTTGCGCCAAGGACTTTCGGAACCTTATTTCTATGGTGACTGCGTATAAGTTGAAGAAGATTGTTGGCTCTAATAATTTTTCAGCGCAGTTCATTAAAATAATTTCCCATTATAAAAAGATTGGCTATAACATTAATGTATTGCAACAGACTGCATGCTTGGTAGTCAACCCAATCACGGTTGGCAACTTTGCTTTCCTCTTTAATTGCACGCTGGTGGGTCGGACTTCAGACTCTATGATGGTTCCGACTTAAAGACTTATCTATTGATGAGATGGTAGGGGCCTGATGCTTTGGCTGTTTGTCGGGCCCACCGGGGTTTACCAGTTGGATTTCTTTTGCTCCGGTATTCAGTTTAATTTACATGTGAGTCCTTATCCTTGCTTTATCTCCTTGTTATATCTTGATTTATATGTTTTAGGAGATGATGCATTGATAAGTTAGGGGTCTTTCATGCAAACAAAATATCTATGTGTCTTGATCCACATCTGAATTAAGGGTGAGGTTGGCGCCGTTAAACTGGTTTAAGCCCTCCAGTAAAATATTTTTCTGACCGTTCCAAGGCGGTTCTTCTTTTGAGGATCTTTTGTGTTTTTGTTCTGTCTTTTGTTTGCTATGTCTTTGTGCGCGTAAATTTACAGAAAACCTGTCTTAAGCGGCCACACAAGAAGACCAAAAATTGGTTTTCCAGACGAACCATCGCTTAGTGAAGGTTTTAAGTATTGCAGAATGCTTTAAGGGTAGCATTCTGCAATACTTTTGACTTTCTATGTGTCTTGCTCCACATCTGAATTAAGGGTGAGGTTGGCACCGTTAAACCGGTTTAAGCCCTCCAGTAAAATATTTTACTGACCGTTCCAAGGCGGTTCTTCTTTTGTGGATCTTTTGTGTTTTTGTTCTGTCTTGCGTTTGCTATGTCTTTGTGCGTGTAAATTTACAGAAAACCTGTCTTAAGCGGCCACACAAGAAGACCAAAAATTGGTTTTCCATACGAATCATCGCTTAGTCAATGTTTTAAGTATTGCAGAATGCTTTAAGGGTAGCATTCTGCAATACTTTTGACTTTCTATGTGTCTTGATCCACATCTGAACTAAGGGTGAGGTTGGCGCCGTTAAACCGGTTTAAGCCCTCCAGTAAAATATTTTACTGACCGTTCCAAGGCGGTTCTTCTTTTGTGGATCTTTTGTGTTTTTGTTCTGTCTTTTGTTTGCTATGTCTTTGTGCGCGTAAATTTACAGAAAACCTGTCTTAAGCGGCCACACAAGAAGACCAAAAATTGGTTTTCCAGACGAATCATCGCTTAGTGAAGGTTTTAAGTATTGCAGAATGCGTTAAGGGTAGCATTCTGCAATACTTTTGACTTTCTATGTGTCTTGATCCACATCTCAATTAAGGGTGAGGTTGGCACCGTTAAACCGGTTTAAGCCCTCCAGTAAAATATTTTACTGACCGTTCCAAGGCGGTTCTTCTTTTGTGGATCTTTTGTGTTTTTGTTCTGTCTTGTGTTTGCTATGTCTTTGTGCGTGTAAATTTACAGAAAACCTGTCTTAAGCGGCCACACAAGAAGACCAAAAATTGGTTTTCCAGACGAATCATCGCTTAGTCAATGTTTTAAGTATTGCAGAATGCTTTAAGGGTAGCATTCTGCAATACTTTTGACTTTCTATGTGTCTTGATCCACATCTGAACTAAGGGTGAGGTTGGCGCCGTTAAACCGGTTTAAGCCCTCCAGTAAAATATTTTACTGACCGTTCCAAGGCGGTACTTCTTTTGTGGATCTTTTATGTTTTTGTTCTGTCTTGTGTTTTATGTTTTGTGCGCGTCTGTTTATATGTGCTTTGTGGTCACCTGCTGGGAAAGGGCTGACCTCTTGGCTCTCGTTTGTGGTGTCTACTGTGAGTTTGTCACTTTCCAATTGGTATCCTGGGTCAGGTGTGGTACTTGATTGTATCGATTCCTGATCTTTGCACCCTTAATTACCTTGTTTTGCTTCGGTGAAAATATATATCATATCTGTCACTAGTGAAATAATACATACACATTATCATAATAGTAACTTGATCTAGCATACTGTATCACGTCGAGTGGATGAGGTCATACCATAGGATCACCCGAGATTCGAAGCGTCGAGGGTGATACAATGGTATGGCCTCATCAACGAGACGTGATAATATGATTATTATATACTTTTTTCTGACATTATTCTGATTTTATAACCCGTTTTGGTCTTTACTCCCGAAAATTGCGGGAACGTTTACCATTACGGTACGTTTCTTGACGTCACGTCATCATGTTTTCCGTCTCTGGTTCCATGCTTGAAAACTATTTTACGTAGCATCACCGCAAAAAAAGGAAACCAACGCTAGCCTTGTTTTAAAAGATAGTGATACGGAATCAGAAAACCTCAGTTCGTCAATCTGTTTTTTCTGTATCAGATAGCAATAAAACAGACAGTTCAAAAGTTGTATCATTTATAGGTATATAATAATTAGAGATTATCTCATGGCGTTTTGGTTATCGCCCAAAGTGTCAATCTGAGATCTCATTATCAGCCCAAGAGTTTTAGCTCTAAGGCAGATAATGGTAGAGGCTTGATACTGAGGGCGATAAACAAAACCACATGTTATAATCTGTTTATAACATATTCCATTTCACTATTTCCTGCGTTTGACATAAAATTAATGTAAGTGTAGACAGAGGAATGGCATACATTTTGTGTTACATCACGCCACTTGTTTTCATATGACGACATCAAACGATTAACGTTACGTACCGGGCATGAAAACCTGTCTCCGTTCAAAATACATGACTTCCGGTTATCATCACGGTGGGCTGATAACCAGTTGGCAGGAAAGAGCCTATCATGCACATGCGAACTTTAGCAAATATCATCCCAAATATGTGAGAAGATATTTTACACTGTAGAAAAGTACGAATTTTGCTCACATTTGATATGCATTGACTTCTATGCTTTATTGCTTATCTAGGTGATCCAACATATGTTCACATATCATTGCTTTTAATTTCAGCCTTTTTTAACAACGCATTGTCTACAAAAATAAAAATGTTAACAAAAGTCTGTACAAAGTAGCATTGTTGATACTGTAAATCTAATTGTTTTAAGTAAATTCCTCAAACATTTGTTTCATCTAATTTTGAGTCGGACGATTGTCTAATATCACACGTTTTGTACCTTGCTTTGCTACACTTTAATTTACTTCTTTCTGTTTAAAGGAACTTCCTGAAACATTTGTTTCATCTAGGTGTTAGTCTGACGATTGTCCAATATCACGCGTTTTTGTACCTTGCTTTGCCACACTTTAATTTACTTCTGTCTGTCACTGTTTCAGACCGTGATCCATCTTTCATGGCGATGTTGACTGCTGCAATTGACGATGCTGTCGAGATGGTGACACAACCAGATGAAAAGGTATCATATGGACCTTGTCTTGAGAAATAAAGAATACTAGGTTCGAGCCTTTTGATATCAAGTTAAACAGGCAAGGCTTTGATAATGCCCGTTGATATTGTGAGGCTTGCTGAGCGAATCAACATGCGTTCTCACAGCAACGCCTGGTAAACTTGATATCAGAAGACGCAAACCTGGTATTCTATTTATCAGTTTACCTATTGTTTCATGGCGTAATTTTCGATTTTTTGTTGTTTCAGCGTCATTAGCGACGTCATTCAAAAAGTGAAACGTCATCACGACCTGATAAAGGCACATTTTTAAGTCCTTTATTGACAGGTAAATTTCATAGAGTTTTGACAGATAGGGTTCGTCTCATAAGAATATATATATGCAGTGAATAATGAATATACCTTCATTCAACAGTTGTTTATAGCATTATCCTATCGTTAGAATACTTGGAATTTGTCGTGCATATGCAGAATCTACATTGACTATGACCATTTGTAGGTACAGAAGCTGGGATTGCGAATGCCATGCCATTTTTCTTTTATGCACATGTTCCAAAATGTATGGTTTCGAGATGAACCCACTAGCTTAAGGCATGATTTCCATTATATTTGAATAAGCCATCCATCGCTTTAGTTAGTGATTTAGGGCATTGCAATGTAACTTGTTGACTGACACATTTGTCTTAGTTTATTTGCGCTTTACTTAAAATTCTCAAAGATTGCATCTGCGTGCAGTCTTAACTGCAGTAGCCATTTGGAGAAGTTGGCGCTATTTTTTCTCTACAACTTTCATCACAAACGCAGTTTGCTAAAATTAGAAATAAAAAAGTTATCACCAAAATCATAAAAAATCGAGCTTAATTATCTGTACCTGATTGAGTACTACTTGGGAACTAAAACGGACTACAAGGTGAATATCTGTTTAGTAAATTATATTGAAGCCTCCCACTACAAAGATAGGTTTTCTCGCAATAAGGCCCATATTACTTCTGTAGGCCAAATAAGAAAAAAATAGTGTGTTTTGGGTAACAGGTCTGAAATTTTTAGGTTGGGTAGGCACACATATGTGGCCGCAAGCAGCGCTTTATTTTGAATTATCCAGAGAGAAGGCTCTCCTTACCTTGCATGTAATGACTAAGCAGGCTGATGTTATTGATGTGTTTAACACTAAATCCAGATATTTGGACGATATTTTAAAGTTTATTCAAGTTTATTAATTATTGTTCTATCTAAAATATGGGATTTATAAACTGAGGGAGGTGAAAAATCTGATAAAAAAGGGGGCGCAAGTACGAGTTTCTTTATATGATTTTTCACCTTCCGAGGTTTATAAATCCCATATTTTAAATAGATGTCAATAAACTGTATATTACATGTGTTCTGCTTGAACTGCTTGCTCAAATCAAGAAAATACTACGGTATGCGATGTAGCAAAACTAGCGGGGTCATGACATGTCTAATTCTAACACGAGTAGTAATACATCAGCTAGCGGTTCCCTGCTGAGAAAATGGCAGTCCACCATTTTGGAAATATTCTTTATCGAGTTCACCTCAGAATTTCAAACGTCTTTAACTTTTTTATTAGTGAACGTAAATATAAAGTATGGGTAGTCATTTTCTTAGTTAGATGGTAACGAACATTGTGGTACTAAATATATTGTGTTTTTCTAGAGTTTTTCATTTTTGTTCCTCCATCCTCCAGTTTCAGTGTTGGAAGACAGAAGCGTTATGCAACATCATTGCATGTGAAAATGACGTCATTTGTTAATGTTTGTGACGTCAAAAGTGCAGAGTTCTAAGCGTTATGCTTGTTTAAAGATTGTAAATAATAAAACAAAAATGAATATGACATGCGTTCATCTCATTGATGCCTCGTGTCACTTGTGGTCAGGAAAAAGGAGTTCCGGCTAAAGGGATTTATTTCCCTAGAGAAAATAAATCATTATAGGCAAAATAAAATTACTGATTTTTTTGTTTGATAAATCATGGCATTTTCCCACCAAACATGTAATATATAGAGTTTATTAACCATTCCATTTGAAATATGGGATTTATAAACCGAGGGAGGTGGTAAATCCGATAAAGAAACGAGTGCACTTGCGCACAAGTTTCTTTATCGGATCTACCACCTCCCGAGGTTTATAAATTCCATATTTTAAATGGAACGATTTAATAAACTGTATATTACATGTATTCTGCTTGAACTGCTTGCTCAAATCAAGAAAATACTACAGTATGCGATGTGGTAAAACTAGCGGGATCATGACATGTTTAATTCTAACACGAGTAGTAATACATCAGCTAGCTGTTCCCTGGAAGTCCACCATTTTGGAAATCTGCTTCATCGAGTCCACCTCAGAATTTTAAACGTCTGTAACTTTTTTATTAGTGAACGAAAACATAAAGTGTGGGTAGTCATTTTCTTAGTTAGATCGTAACAAACATTTTGGTACTAAATTTATTGTGATTTTCTAGAATTTTTCGTTTTGGTTCCTCGATCCTCCAGTTTCAGTTTTGGAAGACAGAAACGTTATGCAACGTCATCACATGTGCAAATGACGTCATTTGTTTATGTTTGTGGCATCAAAAGTACAGAGAAGCGCTATGCTTGTTTAAAAATTGTAAATACTAAAACGAAAATGAATAAGACATGCGTTTCATCTCATCGATGCCTTGGGTCACTTGTGGTCAGGAAAAAGGAGTTCCGGCTAAAGGGATTTATTTCCCTAGAGGAAATAAATCTTTCTAGGCAAAAGCAAAATTACGGATTTTATTTGTTTGATAAATCATGGTATTTACCCGCCAAACATGTAATATACATTGATAATGTTTATTTTGACAATATGGTTAGTCAAATATACCCTTCTGAGCTCCAACTTAATAAAGTCAATACCTCTGATATCGAAGCGGCATTTTTAGACTTGCATTTGTCTATTTCAAATGATATTGTTTCTACCAAAATTTATGTTAAACGAGGCGACTTTGATTTTGAAATTATCAATTTCCAATTTTTAGATGGTAATGTTCCTCGCTCTCCATCCTATGGAGTCTTTATCTCTCAACTTATTCTTTTTGCTACAGCATCTAGCTATGTTACTGACTTCAACACGCGCAATAAATTTTTAACTTCTTAAACATGGCTATCGGTATCATAAACTTTGCAAAACCTTCTAAATTTTATAGGTGATACTATGATTTGATATCTAAATTCCAAGTTGGACTTAAATCTCTCTTGCACCAAGGACTTTTGGAACCTGAATTCTATGGTGACTTGGTGTATAAATTGAAGAAGATTGTTGGCTCTAATAATTTTTCAGCGCAGTTCATTAAAATAATTTCCCATTATAAAAAGATTGGCTATAACATTAATGTATGGCAACAGACTGCATGCTTGGTGGTCAACCCAATCACAGTTGGCAACTTTGCTTTCCTCTTTAATTGCACACCTGTGGGTTGGACTTCAGACTCTATGATGCTTCCGACTTAAAGACTTATCTATTGATGAGATGGCAGAGGCCTGATGATTTGGCTGTTTGTCAGGCCCATTTGGGTTTACCTGTTGGATTTCTTTTGCTCTGGTATTCAGTTTTATTTACTGTTGAGTCCTTATCTTTGCTTTATTTCCTTGTTATATCTTGATTTATATGTTCTAGGAGATGATGCATTGATAAGTTAGGGGTCTTTCATGCCAACCAAATATCTATGTGTCTTGATCCACATCTGAATTAAGGGCGAGGTTGGCGCCGTAAAACTGGATTAAGCCCTCCAGTAAAATAATTTACTGACCGTTCCAAGGCGGTACTTCTTTTATGGATCTTTTGTTTTTTTCTGTCTTGTGTTTGCTGTGCTTTTGTGCACGTCTGTTTATATGTGCCTTATGGTTACCTGCTGGGAAAGGGCTGACCTCTTGGCTCTCGTTTGTGGTGCCTACTGTGAGTTTGTCACTTTCTCGTTGGTATCCTGGGTCAGGTGTGGTACTTGATTGTATCGATTCCTGATCTTTGCACCCTTACTTACGTTGAGAATGAATTCAAGTTTTATAACCTCAGGGCCTGGTCATAATCGCAGAGGATATTTCATTTTTTGAGATGAGTTTCAAAAGAAGTACATCTCTGGCTGTATTGGAAGCCAGGTATATGGTCGTCAAATGGTGCCATCTTTGCATATTAGAACCTTCAAGGAGCTTATTTTAAAAGGAAATTTCAGAATTCAAGGGTATAATTAAAACAAACATGTATATCAGGTGGTAAATAGAAAAATCAATCCAGGGAGGAATCATCACTTTCCATGACTCCTCAAGCATTGTGTTGTGATGTCAAATGGTCATGTTTGAGTTTTTTTTTTATATCTGCACGCCTCTCTATGACAGATTCGTAGACTCCCAATGTTTTCTGTGTGTGAACTAAAATGTGACATCTCTATTTTAGAACGAAGAGGAAATTCAACAAAAGGCTAGCGAACTGGTACAAGGTGTGATAGAAAGAGTAAAAAAGGTTAGTTACCGTACAAAAGCTGTTACATTCAAAAGAAGATGACATAGTATGCGCTGATCCAGAGGGGGACCTGGGGTATGGACCCCTGTCCCCTGGAAAATCACAAAGCTATAAGGTTCTATAGAAAAACTGGTCCGGATCTGCTGGAGAATTACAAAACTACCAAGCCAATATTCAATGTTGGGCCATCATTGGCCAGCCAGCGAAACACCATTTAAATGATGTTTCACTGGTTGGCCTATAACGGCACACTTCCAGTGTTATTTGGATCGTCTCTTCTCCCTTATCAACTAGAAAAAAAGGTTGTCCGAATTAAACCACCACTGATAAAACTTTCTGGATCTGCCCATGCATAGTATGAAAATGGTCGACAAGCAAAGGCTTTCGTGAGTCTGCAAAGGTAGGCCAGCAATAAAAACTAAGACTTTTGATCCCTACAACAAACAAACAAATGAATACATTAGTTCTAGTTCTCCAAAACTATTACAATAATTTTTGTCTCAGTTATAGATATAATATAAAATGATTTTCTTGCACACCAGATCCGCTGCTTTTACCCATATGAGAGACTTCTTTCTCACATAAGACTACTCTTCCTCTCATGAAATATACATTTTTCTTTTCACTGGATATAATTAATGAAGAAGTTTAATCAGTAAGTCCCAAAATTTGAATATGGTTGATAGCCTTGTTGTTAGAAATATATGTGCTGTGTAGATGAATTTTAGGGGGAAAATGTTATATATCCCTTATACATAGCATAAATGGTTTGGACATTACATTATACATAAGTGCTTGCACTATTAAATGCTTAGTTCATATGGTATGATATAACATCTCGATACTGGATGGTGTCATCAAAATAATTCCAAAAAGCAAAATAGCCAATTAAATTGACTGTTATTTAAGAAATGTATATTTTGTATCGGTATGTGAATTCTGACCTTTATTTATAGAAATATTACACGACACAGAGCAATGTTCTGGCCTTAGAGAATAGATGAGGGCCTGGATAATGGGGATCAGAAAATCGCTAACCATTAAAATTTTGGCAACTAAATTGCTTACAATAAAACATTAGTCTAATCTATAAAACTTGACTGATAATCGGTAAAACCAATAATCACCATTTTTCTCTAGATGCTCGTTAGGTTTTAGAATGTTTGTATTTGGTAATCACAACTTCTTTAATCCTCATCATATTTTAATCAGAAAAACAATAGATTTTAATACCCAAAAATTGTTGAAACGTTATTTTGGGGGGCTAAAAACTGCTAATCAATATAAAAATTGTCCAAAAATCGCTAACCAATACACCCATCCAGGCCCTCATAGGTAAATTATAAAAAGAGCTACTGTAAATCCGGTAATTTTTGTGAAAATTTTATATTCGCGAATAGCGTTTAATGACATATTTGTGGCGCTAAAAATCGTGACTAGGCCATGATTTACATATATTAGTAAACGACAGAGTGATTTTATTTTCATGAAATATCGCATATGCGAAGTTTCTCGAAAATAAACCCTCGCGAAAATTTCCGAATTTACTGTATTTCTCTTATTTCAGGAAATATATCCAGCATACCTCCAAATGTTGGAAGTGGAAACAGTAGATGGTAAGTACATAGAGGATCGTTCATGAGTGTTTCTGTTTTATTGAATTTATTAAACGAGTTGAGAAAAAGTGATATAAAACTTGAGGCTTGCCAAGCATTTAATCACGTTTTTGTAATTTAATGTAACGTTTAATAAATTCAATAAAACAAGAGCATAAATGTTAGATTCTTTTTATCATATAACTTTTAAATTGTTTGTTATCGCATTTTTGTTGTGAATACGTCATGGTTTTGCCAAATATATGCACCATGTTATGTGCATTATTTCATAACGTTACCAAATGCTGTAAGCCACTAGTGGTCTATCAGTTTTAAAACATAGAGTTTATTATTCGTTCTATTTAAAACAGACATTGAATCCTGATTATACTCATGCAAACTAGATCTACACCATGTCAAAGGGTGACGTCATTGGGTTTGAAATTGACATCAAAGCGTTTGTAGCGTTTTTTCTGACATATTATCTTCTCTTAAAACATTTTGGAAAATGTTCCAGTCTCAGAAGTATCCAAAAGCCAGGCTAGTCTATAGTGAAAAGATATAAATTATATCAATCAGTACTGAATTGAAACATCTTTTCACTGTACAGAAAATATCAGTTTTATTTACATTTGATATGCATCAAATTCACTGCTACGCATAAAATAAAACATTTATATCTAAAAGAAAAAACATTAATGTTTTTAAAAGCATGTCCCTTATAAGGTTTGATATAGTATGCCTTGTAAGACGAAGTGTTTTTGATCTAGATTTTTAGATTGGTTGTAGTCACACTGGTAAATGTATACGTCGATTTGGTGGTATTTACGCGTTTGCCAGTAGTTTATAGACCGGAAGTGGTAGATATTGGTGTTAATACTATATAGAAAACATGTCATATGCCAAAGGGACTATAGACTTCAATCATTTATAAGTATTCAGTATGTGCATGGCGATTTATGTGAGCATTTAGGAATAGATTCGAGTACCGATCCTCCCTAAATGCTTACATAAATTGCCATGTGCATGCCTAATACTTAAAAATGATCTAATTCTATAGTCCTTTAGGCATATGGCATGTTTTTCTATATAGTATTAACATCAATATCTACCCCTTCCGGTCTATGAAGTACCGGCAATACGCGTAAATACCACCAAATCGACGTATACATTTACCAGTGTGATAGTTGAATGATGTGGAGCAGATGGATTTCTAAGCGTACTCTAAGAATCTATCATGAGTGTGAGGTGGCATGGAAAACTCCAACCTGAAGATCACAGTTTTGCATTGTGCAGCTTATACTCACTTATTACCTACCAACACAAAACTAAAGTATGTTGGAAATAACAAAAACACCAACGTTAGGAGACTGAATTATATATAGGCACTTTGGTATTTTAAAAATTTCTCTTATACACAAATCATAGTGTTAAGAACTTAAAAGATTGCCTTTCTTTTCCAACATGGAGCGACAACATGCGAAAATATATTGCATGGCAATATTTTCAAACATTAAGAGGAAGGGTCGAATTAATGACAAAAGATTTTGATTTGGCTTAATCTTTTGCTTTTAATTTCCAAGTTCTGTCAAAATGGAGCAAATATATGATACCTTTATGGATATTCGTTTTTCCTATATAATTGCATAACTATTTTAAATACAGCATGCTAATTAAGATAATTGCATTTTTCCCCTCAATCCTCAATCCACAGCCTCTTCGGCACAGGTAGTCTCGAATGTACTGTTGGCCTCATATGTAGTTGTATTTCTGCAAATGTGACTGAACTCAACTGTACTTTAGAAATACAAGGTGTGGATTGACGGATCAAAGATTTGGAGGGGGTCGATCTAGAATTTCCTCACTGAAGCGACCTGTGGCCTCGATGTAGGGTGCAAGCTCCTGTCTAATGGTTTCTCTCCAGTCCGATAGCAGCTATTGCAGCTAGGACGACAGTACTAGGTTTCAACTCAGTATCACTCACATTCAGTATTAACACTTTCTATAAATGTTCTCCGTGGTCCGACTAGTAAAATCTAGGTGTGCCCCGCGGACAGGTAGATCAACGTCCACTGATCAGATCAGCATTTTTGAGCATAGGCACCTTGTTTAAATGACATTATATGCTAAATGCTAAGAGCACCTACTGTAAATGTTTTGGTAAAATTGCTTTTGCTAATCTGGCTTTCAAGTTACCAATCTTAAAACCAAATTTGTTTTAGGATTTTCTCAGTACAACCCACTGAAAGCAATTTTTGCTTTTCCGAATAAGTTCCCCCATTTTAAACCATATTTTGTGGACCATCAGTAGCGTTTGTAAGGTTTGTGATATTCTAAGCGCAGGGAGGGTTGTGTGATTGTGTAAATACAATCAATATAAGTTTGATATAAATTAGAAAAAATATTATTTTTACCCTTATATGGAACCAACCCTCCCCTGCACTATAAAACAAACGACCCCCCGATACAAGACTAGCCAAAAATTATCCGCAATCAGAAAACGGTATGATACCTGTGTTTAAACATTTTGGAAAATGTTCCAGTGAAAAGATATAAATTATATCAATAAGTGCTGAATTGAAACAATATCTTTTCGCTGCACAGAAAATATCAGTTTTATTTACATTTGATATGCATTAAATTCACTGTTACGCATAAAAAACCATTTCTATCTAAAAGAAAAAATCACTGTATGTTTATAAAAGCATGTCCCTTATAAGGTTGGTTATAGTATGCCTTGTAAGACGAATTGTTTACCTAGATTTTTAGATTGGTTATAGTGGAATGATATGGAGCAGATGGATTTCTAAGCATACTCTAAGAATCTATCATGAGTGTGAGGTGGGATAGAAGACTCCATTTGGAAGATCACATGTTAGCATTGTGTGGCTTACAGGGTGATGACAAAAATGATGGATTCTTTTTCTTGATCGCCATTTAAATTTCACATTTTTATTTTAAAATGAACTCCAAGAAAGAAGTTCATGAATATCCTGTAGTGCAACATTAAATGAAGACGTTGTTTTGACATGACAGTAGCCCCACGTGTACATGACTTTCAAAACAACAAAACAATGTCCAGTCTACATGTGATAGCCTGGGGAAGATAACAGGAGTAAGATAAGATTTTTTATCATGGGCTAAAATCTCATCTGCTAAGCAAGAAAAAATTGTTATTATTGAAAAGTATGGAAGCCTCAAAACACAAATTAATAAGACCAGTAATGCTACAATCATTGATTATGGTCTATCTATGCTTTCAAAAAAAAAGGTCTGGCGAAACCTTTATGTTTTCTAGTTCACACATGATGCTGCGTCTTGGAGTGATATTAAGAGTATCCTTCATATGTATTGTTGTGGGACAAGGAAATCCCACCCGAGGACCAGAATAATTCGTCAGAAACGAGGCTCTGAAATTATTCAGGTCCGAGGGTGGGATTTCCTTGTCCCACAACAATACATCATGATGGATACTTTTTCTCGCCCAGTTTGTGAATTTTTAAGGTTTTATATGAATTCTGTCAGTTCCGCATAATTTTTTAGATTTTTTGCGTTTGTTCCAATCTAAAATATAAGTTCACCAACGAATTTTCCAGATGCAGAAATGGGTGTAAACGTAGTTTAGCACCTAAAAACGGGACCGAAATAGCATTTCAAGCGTCGGTTTGGTTTTTATTGTGGTTTGAAACTAACGTTGGTATCAGTATCTATTGACAAAGACGTCGTGGCGCCAAACTGTGTCAATAACGTGCGTCACATTGTTGTTGCATTTTAGTGACGTCAGAAATGTTTTTGACGTCAATCAACAACGCGAAAAAGGCGGACGCACTAAATTTTGCCGTATTGATATTTCTACATAATATTTAGGCGTGAATTGCTCTGAGAACAGCCTAAATTGTTATAATTTGAAGTCACGTGGATGGGATAAGCAGGTCATGTGGACGGGATAAGCAGGTCACGTGGATGGGATAAGGAAATTCCGCACTGCATTTTGCCTATGGAACAGCTTGTCTTGAGCGATAAGTGGGCGAGAAAACACCATGTATTAAAGTCGATTAGCCACTAGTGTTTTATATACTTAAATAATGCTATGTAATGATGTCCATAATACCCTTATGTACATAATGACAAAATCGTTATTTTGTTTGGTTTAAAGCTTTACATCACATTCAATAGCTATGGTCATGTCGAGATGGTCAGTTCAAATAACCACACTTTTTTCTTGGGCAAGCCTGTCTAAGCAGTTAACCAGTACTTAATGTAAATACTTCCGCTTGTAACTGACAACAACCCTTCTTGAATCAGTGGAAGAGAGGTGATTGGCCGTAGAAATTATTTCATGATCATTCTCCATGAAAGTATAGGACAAGGCCGGGATAGAAAAGGCACATTACCGACTGCAAGGTGGCCTGATGTTTAATTGTTAAGTTTGAAAGCTTAAAATGTGATTCAAAAGTATTTTATTATCATGTGATAAATCAAATCTATTATTCATGCTCTAGTATTATTAAACTTATTAAACTCGTTTTAAAAGAGCAACAAAATGCTCAGCAAGTCTCTCATTTTATCTTTTCCCCCATCTCCTTTAATAAGTTCAATAATACACTAGCACTTGTGTAAAATCTACATTTGTATTTTCAGCTGAAATGAGTCGGTCAGTGAGGTTTGTTGCTGAAGAAGAAGAAATTCCTGTCAGCACTGTTGGAGATGAGACCAGTGAAAACAAATATGAACCTTATAGACCAGTAGCAGAGCATGTTTTAACTCCAGTTCCATCACAACTTGAAATACAGCAAATGGAGGCAGAGGCAATTTTTGGGTCACCTATGTTTTCCACACAAACAACATCAGTGTCTTTCGTTGAAACCCTCCTCCTGAGGCTTTTGGACGATTTAAACAGTAATCGACTAGATAATGATGAAATACTGAAACTAGCATCTTACTGCATGGACGTTCTTCAAACAAAAGAATTAGAAAGTCAGAGGCAAGCCACTATTATGGAAGCTGCAGAAGAAGGCATGGAAGGTCCATATGCTGCCGCAAGTACATCTTCTATTCTTGCAAAACAGATGGTTGATTTTACTCTGGGGAAGATTTTATATGAGATCAAATCAGGAAAAGTCATGGATGGCGATATGGCAGCGTTGACAGCAACAGTGCTTGGCGCTCCTTCCACAGACAGCTTATCTGGAATCGATCTAGATGATTACATCCATGAGACTATGCAGAAATGTGTGGCTAGTGCACAAGACGATAGGGAAAATACCCCTATTTGTGATGCTTTGTTAGATAATTTTGTGGCGCTAACCTTGCAAAACGCATCACAGGCTGAAGAAAGCAGGTCACAATCTCCAGTATGTGATGCTATGTTAGATGAGTATATGGACACTACATTAAGGGCAGCATCTAGGGCAGAACACAGTGGAGCAACCTCACCCGTATGTGAAGCTTTGATTGATGATTTGATAGGCACAACGTTGAGAAGTGCATCAAGAGGACAGGGCAGTGGTACAGTTTCACCAGTGGGTAATGCTTTATTAACTGAATTTGTACAAAATACATTGAGGACTGCCTCTAGGGCAGAAGAAAGTGGGCGACAGTCACCTGTTTGTGATGCTCTACTAGATGATTTCATGGTGTTGACTTTAAAAAAGTTAATTCAAGACCTTGAGGAAGAAGTATTGTCAAAGGCACAGATCCAAGCCCTTGCGTCAACTGTCAAGGATGAAGCCAAGGATATTCTCCCATCAGAATCTGATAATATAGAAGACCTTCAAGGTGTACGCAACGTATTGGGTGAAATTCTGAGTCAACTTCAAACAGGTGCTATTGAACAACACCTACTCTATCAGATTGTATTTGCCATTGTCTACACATACAATACCCTGAAGTCACCACCAACTCCAGATTTTGAAAACAGGATCACTGGTCTAATGAAAGACGTCCTATTCATTGTTGAGCAGCAAGCAAAGAAAGAAAATATCTTTGAAATTGACTTAGATTTAGTCCATGAGGCAAGTGAACGTTTGTCACAAACAGAATTAGATGTTAATCAAATAGAGAAGCTATCTTCAACAATTATTAGTACAGTAGCAAAACCAGATATAATTTGTAGAACGTCTACTTCTGAAATTGCGAGGTCATTAGTGGAAAATGCTCTTGCAAAGGCAAAGCAGAAACTTCTTGAAGATGAAAAGAACAGGAACATAATGTTAGGAGTAGAAAATGTGGCATCAGCTATAATCTCAACCCTAGAAGATGCAAAAACCACTTCAGAATCTGTAAACGATACCTTTTTAGATATTTTAGGTTATCTTAAGCAAAATATAGGACCAGGGCCTAAAATAACTAAAGAAGATTTTGTAGATTTGCAAGAAATAATAAATCAAGTAGATGCTCATGAACTTACAACAGATGATCTTAAAGAAATGGCTTGTTCAGTTGCTAGGGTGGTATCATCTCCACTAAAATCTGAATCATCTTTAACAGCAGAAATACATGTAAGAGATACCTTGCACAATATCAGAGATGACATGATTATAGGATCTCTAGAAAGAAATATTATGGATCAGATGACAACAAATTTACTGGAAACGTATAGAACGATTAAGGCACACGATGAAAAGGCTCCTGCTTTACTTAAACAGCTTGTGTCATTTTTCATGAACATTCTAAAACATGTGACATACAAAGTGGAATGTGGTGATCTTACTGCAAATGATATATCTGAATTAAGTGAGGCTTTTCAGACAAGATTCACAAAACAAACCATCAGCTCTAATGCTGATGAAGTCTTGGAATGCATTTCTCGAATAACTGATGATATAGGAAGTGGAGTCTTAAGTGACATTAATGCTAAAGAATTTGGTAAAAAACTTATTGAATGTGGAAAGAAGATAGTACCTTCAGTGGCTGATGCTGAATCTGTAGCATCTGCTACAGGATCTGAGAAAATTGCTGAAGCAGTTGTTGAAGAAGTGATAAAATCAGTGCAATCAGACATTGACAGAGGACTTATAACAACAGAAACCCTTAAAGAGATCACAAAAACCATTATCAGTGTTTCTTCAGGGTCTGAAACACGTTTGGCAGAGGAAGCAGTTTCATACACAATCAGAGGAATACACAGAGATATTGAAAGAGGGTTTGAACCTGCAAGACTTCCATCTCTTCCAACTTTGGACAGATCACCTTCGGTGTCTACTATTGCAGAGAATGTAGTTATTCATACAATTGAGCATATAAATCAGTACTTTCAAGAGCAAGAACCATGCCATCCTTTAACAATGTCCATTGCGTCATCTTTGATTACTCTTATTTCAGAAGATAGCATTATAGAAAAACTTCCAGAAGAGTTTCAAGCTGTAAGAAAAACAGTAGTAAGAATCGTCCAATGCCTGCGAAATGATGTGATATCTCAGATTGATGCCGAACAAATTTTCTGTGCCATTCTTGAAAACTACAGAGATATTGTTCTTTCCGACAAGAAAAAAGAAGTCCTTAGTTCCTTGCCTGATTCTCTTCCTCGAGAAGACCAGGACTTAGTCAATGATTTAGTCCAAGAGACCCTGAAAAATATTGAGAGAAGTGTAGCAGCAGGAAAAATGAAGAAGAAGCAATTTTCTATTCCATCAATAAAATCAGATGTTGGTACCACTACTTCTATGTATGCTGAGGAGCTAGTTGATCTGACTTTAGATAATATTAAGGATTATTTTGCAGCAAAGTCAAAAGCAGGCAGCTCTACAATCTGTGCAAGTGAACTTGTTGGTCGCACATTGGACAATGTCCAAAAGTATAAATCCACAAAATCGCTAGCAGGCAGTTCTACAATATATGCAAATGACCTTGTTGAGCATACTTTAGATGACATGAAAAAGTATGTTTCAACTAAGTCATTAGCTGGAAGTTCAACAATTGTGGCAAATGATGTTGTTGATCAGACTTTGTATAATGTGAAGAATTACAAATCCACAAAATCAATAGCTGGTAGTACAACTATCTATGCTAATGATTTAGTTGAACTGACTTTAGATAACATGATACCTGAGAAACAGCTAAAAACTGACACTGGTAGCACAACTGCTTATGCCTATGATCTTGTCAATCTTACATTAGAAAACTTGAGAGAAGATCTTGAAAAAAGGAAACTGCCTCTTCCTAAAAGCAAAAGAAAAGATATTGTTGATTTTATTCTGGAAATTATTGACACGCTAGCAATAGAACTTTCTAAAGGTAATGTGTCAGATCTGTCAATGGCTCACTTCTTCATGTCAATATCAGGTGATACCTCTGACCTCAGCATTCTTGAAGCAAATGCACAGGCAAATCTTAGAAAAGTCCGTGATGATATTATTGACAAGAGATCATCTTCAAATTATATACAAAGAATTTTAGAAACATACCTCTCATCAGGAAGTGCCTTTACAGAACTTTTTAGTGATCCTATAAAAGCAGTTGAGTCAATCATGATAAGTGTAAGCTCTGAGATACTTACAAAATTTGTCAAAGCCACACTTCAAAATATTTTGGTGGAAATAAGAGAAGGCAGTGTTTCTTTGCCAGAAAAAGCACCATCAACCTTCATTTTGCGATCAGCTTCTTCAATAGTAGCAGAAAATGTAATCCAAGAAGTTGTTTCAAGGATAAAGCATGATATATCAACTTCAGTTAAAAAACCATTACAAGGCGCCCTAAGCAAACAAGAATTTGATAGGGCTGCAAGCACACTTGTAGGCTCACCCATAGTGCCAGGAAGAGTTTCTCAAGAGAAGAAAGCATCAGAATCTGGTCATAGTATTGCATCTATAATGTCACGTGAGGTGGAAGATGTTGTGCTTGAAACATTACATAACATTGTATCAAACTTGCGTCTAGAGCAATCAATGTATCCCCAAAAGCTGCAAGATGAAAAGGCAGAGAGCATGACAATGTCAAATGAAATTCAAGAATTTGTTCTCGATACTTTACAAAATATTGTTACCGATTTGCAAGATAAAAAAGCATTAAAGGAGCTTGGCCTCGCTAGAGTACCAGAGGAAGGAGGCAATTCAGATATACAACTCCAGACAATCCAATCCTGTGAGACAGCAACTTATGTAAATGAAGTCCTTCAGTCTGTTCTTGAAGACCTGAAAAGAGAACATGGAGAGAAGTTTCAAGATTTTACAGGCGATGAAACGCATTCAAAAACAGCTTCAAATCTAGAGAGCATGATATTAGATTGCTTACAAAATGCAGTTTCAGAAAAAATGCCTCCAGAACCTGCATATGGTCTTGAGCCTGATCAAGAAGATGACATTAAGAATATTGTCACTGAAAGCATAAAACAAACTATACAAAATATAAAGAATCACAAACTAAAAGAAGCAGATTTGAAATCGGTGAAAGAAGCATTGTCATCATTTGTAGCTTCCGAAAAGGATGAAAGTGTAACAGAAGAAAATATGGTGCTGCTACTAGAAACTGTAATTGTAAAAACAGAAGATGAAGGCTTAGATGAACAAACACTTGGAAGGATCTCAACACAACTGGCTACACTTGGAATGGAGTCAATAGCGTTGGATGAAAATGACACACAGAATGTATTATCTAGCAGTGATGTCTCCTCGAATTCAAGTCTCATCAGTGATTTAATACAAACTGTTATAGAAAAAATAACAAACGAACTTGAAACAGAGACAAATAATCAAACAAGCACAGGATCACAAGAAAAAGTACCTTCTGTATCATCTTCAAACACTACACCAAAGAAGAACGTAAATTACAATAGAAAACTCTCTGCATCATCAGCCAAGACTAAAAACTCAGATAGTTCAGACCTGTCAGATGTATTCTTACCAGATAATTCTGATACACCTGGTAACAGAAAAATAGTATGTGTGAAAGAAAGGCAGCAAAAGCAGTCTTTGGCAGAAAAACAGAATAAAACCCCCGAAACAAATAAAAAGGGGATTCTGCAACGAAAGAATTCTCAAACTATGCCAAGAGATCAGAAACCATGTACCAAAGTACAAACCAATACGCCAAAAACCCCAAAGCAAAATGAGAGGGTTAAAGTACCAATCCAGCAAAGTTCCCATGTTGATAATCTACATAAAGTTATATCAAAACCCAAACCACCTACAAGTAAATTAATCCAAAGACAAGGACAAAGTAACCTAAATAGCGAATCAAAACCATCTACTCAGTCTGGTTATCCTGCTAAAAGCTATTCCTCCCCTGGCATAAAACGTCAGACTGCACCTCTTCAAAAGCTAGTATCAACAGGGAAGAGTCAAGGGGGCTCTAAGAAGGAAGACAGTTCAAGCCAAACACCAAAAAAATCTATTCAGCCTTATAGATCTATAAAAACCCAGGCTCAGCCTAAATCAGAAATAAGTCCATCAATGCAACAGTCCACAAAGCAGGCTAAAAGTAGTCCTGGTTTGTCTGAGGTCAAGCCAAATACAACAGAGACAAGAAAAACAATAAAAACTGTAAAGGTCCAGCCCTCAGCAAAAGAGAAATCGCAAAGTACTGTTAATAAGAAACCGCTTGTGAAAATAAGAAAGCAAAATGGGTCTGCTCCCCAAAAGGAAAGCCCTTACGAAATAAAATCTTTATGTGGTGTCCATAAAACAAAACTTACTTTAAGAGAAACAAGTCAGCAGTCAGACACATCAGGAGTGTCAAACAGTGAAGATGATTACAGTTGTACTTCAGAAATCTTCTAATAGCTATGAGCTACCCTATATGGTCCTCTTCACATGGGTATCTGGTCCTAAGGTTATAATGTGCTCATTTCGTTTGTATTTTGAAATTTTATGAATATTACAAAGAGCCACGTGCATTAAGGGGCCTTTTTTGGCCCCACTAAGATGCTAAAATATAGGAATCATTTTATCTAATGTGCTCTTATTGGTTTATTAGAACTATAACCAAAGTGTAAAAGTCTCGAATTAATTCAACTTTATCCGTTGCTATGGTAACAAAAATGGCTGCCAAAATAGGTTGAAAACAGGAAATTGGCCATTTTGGAGCAAATTTGAGATGTTTAACAGACCAATTAACATAGAGCACAAGCAATTACCAAAATTATATTTTAACAGCTGATGAGAATTATTACGGCACATAACATATTAGAAGGATTTTTTGGTATTTAGCTGTGTTTTTAAAAGTAGGTCTCCAAAAGCCTTAAATTTGGCCAAAAATTGCAATTCATCTCTTTTAAGCCTACATTTTCGGCCATTTTTGTTACCATAGCAACGGTGAAATTTAAATAAATGCCCAAATTTTAAACTTCAGTTATTCTTCTAATAAACCAATCAAAAGAAATTGGTAAATAGCTATTTTTAGTTTTTGGCTCCAGAGGGGCGAAATTAGCCCCTTAATGCATGTACCCCTTTCATGCGCATGTGGGTTGAATGTTTAATATATAGGGGCCAGTATTTGGTATGGACTTATATGGGCTTCAACACATCCGCACAATCTGGCCAGCGCCTTTGTTATTTGTTCTATTGACTGTATATGGAGCCCAGTGGCTAAGTGGTAGAGTGCTTGACAAATACCGACTGTATAATAACTCCATTTGCTACACGCAAAATTTCAACATTCAAGCTAGTCTCTGTAGCTAAGCAGACTGGTTTGAACCTTAGTTTGTTAGAAAGCCCAAAGACCTGTTTTCTCACATCATGGCCTACAGTTATTATACACATGCGCGGATCTAGAGTTTGTCGGAGATAGACCAACTCTGACAGGTTTTTTGTGTTATTTTTAGTTGAAGAGGGGAAAGAGGATCCCAATACCATTAAGAGTGAGGCCATTATCGGCCCGTCAGCGAAATGCCATTGAAATGGTGTTTTGTTTGCTGGCGTGCCGATGATGGCCCAAAATTGAATGCTGGCAAGGTAGCCATGTGATTTTTCAGGGGATCAGGACCAGTATTGCTAAGAAACCTCTATAGCTTTGTGATTTTTCAATGGGGGTCCAGACCCCCTGTCCCCCCCCACCCATCTGGATCCGCGCATGATACACAAACTAGTCTGCTGAGATACAAAGCACGTGGAGCTTAAGGAAAACACAAGTCAAGAAGTGAATGTGTCTGAAAACAGGCATTTGCACACAATTTTAGCGCAAGCTTGATCAAAATTTGTTGAGAATTAAGAATGTTATTAATAAATGAAGTTTTCATAACATCCTGTCACAGCCACCATTTTGAATATATAATGAGATGCTAATGAGATGCATGAAAATTTTATTAAGATGCATAAAATGTTTATTTTAGCATATAGTCACAGAATTTCTTGTATAAATGATCCTTTCTTGCAAAATTAGACATATACATAAAAATAGAGTGAATTTTTTTTCAAATCTTATTTGTTTCATTTTTGCATATATAATTAGGATGCTATGACGTCATAAACACACAAATATGGCAGCTTCCATAAAAGAAATAATGGAAACTTCAAATGCATATAACTTCAATGTTTATTACAGGTTTAATGATGAAGATTTCAGATTTCCCAAAATCGTATGCATGACACCTTTTCATGTGATGTCATGAACATTAATGAGCCGTGACATGTGATTTCCAACAGTGTGGCATTTTGACGTGTAGACTCAGACGAGCCTGTGCAGCCTCCTTTTAAGCTTAGAAACTCCAAATGGTGTTCAGTCAGTGGCTTAACAATCATAGAATACTCAAGTTACTGGCAAAGGCTCTGATCAGTCTGCGTATATGCGCAGGCTGGTCTGAGCCTTTGCTGGTCGCACATACCAAATTGATGGGAATCTCATGCCACGGCTCATATAGGTATTCATTTTTGGATTATTTTCGATTGTGTTCAATTTTTAAAACAGGTTTTATGATGAAGATTTGAGATTTTCCAAAATCGTTTGCACAACAACTTTTCACGTGATATCACGAACATTTGATGTCAACAACCTGCAAAGGCATCTGAGAAAGGGTGGTATATCTGTGGTGTATCAATTTGAACATTGGCTCAATCCACTCACTTGTTTTTAAATGGGTACAACCCAGAATCAACTGTAATTTATTTAGGCATTTGAGCATGGTAATGAATCTTTAATCAGGCCGCCAGATAAGAATACATAATTAAGAAACATATTTCTTATTTCTCAACCAAAATATATTTTGTGAGCACTCAAAAGAACTGCCTCAGTAGATCTCAATAAGGGGGTTCTTTTTATCACTTAGACCAAATGTTTAAACTGATGGATAAGAACATTATTACAATTTTACACTCAAAGGTATGCTTATCTGGGCCTATGTTTATGTGTTTGCATACTGGGTAATTTTTATACCCCGCCACTAAAGTGTGGCGAGGTATTATGTTATACCCTTCGGTGTCTGTCCGTCCGTCCGTCCGTCCGTCCGTCTGTCCGTCCGTCCGTCCGTCCGTCCGTGCTCACCATTTCCGATCGATAACTTGAGTATTTATTCACGGAATTTTTTCAAATTTTGCATACCTATTGTTATCGGCGATGAGTGGTATGGGATTGTTAATGGGCAAAATCCGTCCATTTTTAACGGAGTTACTGCCCTTTTTCGTATTGGAAAAATGGTTTCTGGCCTGTTATTCCTTTACTGTTCATGATATCTGAATGAAACTTCACAGATATGTTGCACATCAAAGGTTACATATTGTGACTAAGGACCGTCACTCTGACCTTCCCAGTTTGTGAGTTATCCGCCCTTGATTGGTCTGAAAAAAGGTTTTTGACCTATTGTTCCTTTACAATGTGGAATATCTGAATATAACTTCACAGATATGTTTCACATCAAAGGTAACATATTGTGACTAAGAACCGTCACTCTTACCTTTCCCGTTTGTGAGTTATTCGCCCTTGATTGAATTAAAAAATGTTTTTTACCCGTAGTTCCTTTACTATGTGGAATATTTAAATGAAACTTTACAGATATGTTTCACATCAAAGGTTACATACTGTGACAAAGAACCATCACTCTTACCTTTCCAGTTCATGAGTTATCTGCCCTTGATTTATCTGAAAAATGGTTTTTGACCTGTAGTTCATTTACTATATGGAATATCTGAATGAAACTTCACAGATATGTTGATCATCAAAGGTTACATATTGTGACTAAGGATCTTTACTCTTACCTTTCCAGTTCATGAGTTATCTACCCTTGATTGATCTGAAAAATGGTTTTTGACCTGTAGTTCATTTACTATATGGAATATCTGAATGAAACTTCACAGATATGTTGAACATCAAAGGTTACATATTTTTAGTAAGGACCGTCACCCTTACCTTTCCAGTTCATGAGTTATCTGCCCTTGATTGATCTGAAAAATGGTTTTTGACCTGTAGTTCATTTACTATATGGAGTATCTGAATGAAACTTCACAGATATGTTGACCATCAAAGGTTACATATTGTGACTAAGGACGTCATATCACTGTCTATCTCAGTTCTGTTGCTATTTAGGCATTATATATCTCACAAAATAACTTTTGGTGCCCCCAGCAGTGGCGGGGTATTCTGCAGTGCTTGCGGTGCTTTTATTCATGCTATGTTATCGTCTGCTGACTTTTTTTCAGAATTATCTTTTTCATAAAATTCTTTCAGTAACATTATCAGAGTGTCAAACGGTTTGGCTCCAAATCAGGACCGACATTTTGTCAGTCCTGATCTGCCTCCAAACTATTTGCAAAGGTTAGCAGCAGACATCTAAAGTTGCAGCTAGCAAGGAAAGAATTAATTACCTTAGAGGACACTGCTTACGGGGACTTTGAAGAGTTATGAACTGGTACACACCGGGTAGGCGGCAATCTAAATCTCCAATACTATCAAGGAACGTTGATCAAAAACCAATAGAAACAGTGTTTTCATGTTTGATCCCTATTGGCGACAAATGGCAATCGAAAACACTGTATCGATTTTTGATCCGCGTTTGTCGATTGTTAATACGTTTTCGATTGCAGCCTACCCGGTGTGTGGTACACACATTTAGCCAATTGGCTCTTTCTGAAGATGATATTCTAAAGTAAGTAGTTTTCTTATTATATGATTGGTATGTATATAAAACTGGCTGAATGCCTTTTGTAGTAGATTTTTGTTGATATCTTCACACCCCTACTTAGTTATTGTATGTACATATCAATTCTAACACACCTTGCCTATAGAGTCAATGCTAAAAATGTGATATACGAGGGCTGTTCAAATATGAATGCAAGTAGCTTCATAACTTTCTTCACATATATGCTACGACAACATGCCATACATTTCTGGAAAGAACTATTTGTCCCCGTTAAAATGACACCAAACATAAAGAAACACTCACTATATTTCTCGAGTTACAGAAGCTTATATAAAGGCCATTCCTGTATACTGAGGTTTTTCTGAAGCAAATTGCCATACACTTTTGGTACATGTGCGGATATAGTGTCATATCTTTGTAAGTTCGTGACAAAATGGCACCAAATTTTAAATGCAAGTCTAGGGTACATTGACAATGTTGCTTGTAGAAAAAAGTTTATATAATCCTGTTTTAATCTTGGGTAAAAACATGCACGTTTGTGACGTCATTAATTTTAAGATAAACGTCATTTTGAGTTGTCTGCTGGTGATGCAATAATGAACATCGTTGTGTCTTTTTATTTAAGTTTTGCTTAAAACATGCTTACTATGTCATAAGGAAGTTTTCAAAAAGCTCCGTCCTCTATTTACAGATTTATCACATTTTATATCATTTTTCAAGCATTTTTCTGCTTCTTAATGACGTGTTTACAGTATGTTCAATCTATCAAGTCCTCAAGACCAGGTGCGTAATTTTATTGTAAATAATGCCTAATTTTGGTAAAACTTTAAGTTAACGTTCAAATTTAGATAAAAACCGCAATGTTATGGCAACAAAATTAAGTATAAGTTCTATAACCCCTTCACTCAAGGCAGTTTTGACTTAATAAAAATGCATTTAGGCGTTTAAAAATTACCCACTATCCTTCAATGATTTGTAGCAAGAACTCAGTATGAGCGATCAACATATTGTCTTTGAGTTAAAACTAGTTCAAATGTTGCTTCGTGCATTTTGTTAGAGAAAAGTTTGAATGAAAACTGAAAGGTGATGTTTTGTTTACAATTTATTTGCAAACATAATGAGACTTTAGTGAAAACGATTCCATGTAATGTAACAAAAACACGTCAGATTTTCGCAACTTTCACAGAATCATTACATAAGTATATGGGGATACTTCCTTAAAAAAATTCAAGAAATTTCACCGATTTATCGAAGAATTATATGCTCGTCTGTATCACTGGGATGTTCGAAGCATTGATTTTGTTAGTATACTAAAGTGACCCTCATTCAAAGGGCTATAACTCGATAAGTATTCTCTATTTTTCTTTAGGTCTGGTGCCAGTTTAAAGCTGACATATAATCCTTTATAGAAACGTATACCATTTTGTCATAGCATATATGTGACAAAAGTTATGAAGCTACTTGCATTCATATTTGAACAGCCCTCGTATCAAACAATAATTCACAGTTTTGCAAGCGTGAAGAAAACACACGCTAGCTGACCTAATTTGTTACTGCAAAATGACTTGAGTCTCGGCGTTCGATGGTGTAAAGTTGAAAGACATTACAAATACATGTAAACGCAAGTGACACAGTCAAACTATTGGCGGGATTTCCTCAGTGCAATGGTGTAAAGCTGGAAGAAGCTGAAGACTTCAAATGTGTTTCCGTCGTTTATTGTGTGTTAGAATCAGAATATATGAGCTCTAGTACGTGAATTGTTGAGTAAATAACTCACTGTTTGTTGGTCAGTTGTACGAAGATGAAGATAAATCACTTGCGCTATGCGCTCGTGATTTGATCTTCTTTACAGTTGACCTCCAAACAATGAATTATTACTCAACAATTCACTGCTAGAGCTGATCTATTTCTTGAGTAATGTTCATTATTCCTTATCCTGCCAATATGTTTGTTCAAAAATGGGCTTTGTCGCGGGAAAACCTGTCTTCGGGGTTTCCGTCAAAGCAAGTTTCAAACAGGTCTCCTCAGCTACAGAGACTAGCTAGAAAAATGAAATTTCACCTGTAGCAAGATTAAATATGGCACTTTCCAAAAAGAGAATAACAAAGGCGCTGATCAGACTGCCCCGATGTGCAGGCTGGTCTGCGCCTGTGTTGTTCGCAAACCCCCGAAGACAGGTTTTCTCGCGTCGAGGCCCAAATGATGTCTACTTATTAATTGCACCTGCTGCATACAGTATATTTAGACACATTCCAGACTTTTATCATGGAAGCAAAATTTATGAATGCTGATCAGACTGCTCCTAAGGGCTTTAAAAACAAACAAAACATTTTAGATATTTTCGGCCATTTATTTTAAACATTTTTACAGTATTAGAGCCAAGCAACAAGCTCCATGAAGAAAATACCATTAATATTCGACCAAACATGCCCACATGCTACTAAAAGCAAACACTAATGTTTTTCATGCATTAATGTTTGCCCCTTTCCAGGGAAGCTGTTTGAAAATGAGGCATCTAGAACATGCATTTGATCTCATTTAACAATAAAACAGCTTCAAACAGTTGAGACATAGGTATTTACCCAAGATTCTAACACATCTTGCCTATAGAGTCAATGTTAAAAAAGTGTGATATATCAAACAATAATTCACAGCTTAAGTGTGTGATAGCTGACGTCATTTGTTACTGGAGCGTTAGACGGTGTAACATCGTTTTTACGCTTGAAAGACATTACAAATACATGTTAATGTATGCGATGTAGTCTAAATAACCGCGGGAGTTCTTCAGTGCAATGGCGGAAAGTTGGAAGAAGCTGATGACTTCAAATGTATTTTTGTCGTTTATTGTGCGTTAGAATCCAAATAGATCAGCTCCACTGCATGAATTGTTGAGTAATAATTCACTGTTTGTCAGTCAGTTGTACAAAGATACAACTGACCTCCAAACAGTGAATTATTAAACAACAATTCACTGCTGGAGCTGATCTATTTCTTAAATATCAATTCATTGTGTAGAAGAATAAGTATGGATCCTGGTCAGCTGTTTAAGAAGCCAGCTGACCTGGATCTTCATTGTTTTCACAAGAGTGCTTTAAATTCAGAAAAAAAATCCTGTGCAGAGTGAGCTGAATTGGTTGAATAGAGGAACTTTCATTAAGGCGCCAATCACCACAGCAGCAGACGACAAATTTAGAGACATCTTTCTCAACTTTCGACAAAAATAAGGTATGATATTACATGAGAATCGTCTGCCAGCAGACAATTCTCATGAAATATCATGCCTTATTTGTTATTTTTGAAAAAGCCGCAAAAATTTTAATTGTCGTCTGCTGCAAACTATAGGTGGCGCTTTAAGGGATTAATTTATTAAACGAGCCTTCAGTGAGTTAAATGAATTAAGTATGAAACTAGAATGGGCATTTGATGGGGTGCCATTGCAAATCCCCACAATCAAGTTTTTCAACCACCACCCCCCACCCCCCCCCCCCCCCAGCACCCCAAGTTCCATCCCTGGGGCATGACCCAGGTCACAGAATTAAAATTCCGGTTAATATGTTTTATGTCTTTTATTTGTGAGAACACAAAGTTTGGTATAAAATCTCTGAAATTGACTTTGTAAATGAAATGTCGTGATATTTGACATTTTGACCTCACCCCAAGGTCACCGGTTCAACCATAGGGTGAATTTTTTTTACTTGCATTCTGTTCTGCTTATCATCCCCGTCAATATGATATGCCACTTGACCATGTTCAAAAAATATTTTTGACCCCCTGGGCCCCCTCGGCCCCCAAGTTTCACCCCTGGGGTATGACCCAGGCATCAGAACAAAAATCCTGTTTGATATGTTTCATATCTTCTATTTGTAAGAACATACACAAAGTTAGGTATAAAATCTTTGAAATTGACTTTGTTGTTGAAATTTAATGATATTTGACCTTTTGACCCCTCTCCAAAACCCCAGGGGGCGGTGCAAATTTTTTTTTTGCAGGTACACACCCCATTCATGTGAGTAGCCCGCACAACAAATTTGGTTGGATTTCATTCCAATGGTTAAGGAGGACGGAGGAACATGATTACAATATCCCCTTTCCTATTTAAAAAAACGTGGGGATAATGACAATGAGTGTAAGATTCTGTTTATCATATAACCTTTTAAATGCAATTTTATCACCTTCAAAGTTTGATTATTTCAATGAAAATTTGCATTGTTGTCATGGATCTTACTTGTTCACTCCGAAAGTGTTATGTGATGTGTGGTCATAGCATATTTATTTATTCACTTATTATTTTTTGGTGGTTTTAATCTCCCAGCCCATTTGGTATGTAGGGGGTTGGGATAGCTTTATTTATAAAATGACATTATCCACTGGTTAACAGTAATGCCATATGATCATTTCATATCTTAAAAATTCATTTAACTCTGCGAAGACTTGTTTTGCATTGTTGTCACAGATGTCGTCATGATGTTACTTGTTCCAGTCGAAAGTGTTATGTAACGTACATGGTCATAACATTATTTATGACATATCGTTATCAATTAAATAACAGTAACATCATATGATAAATAATGATATGACCACACACGTCACAGTAAAGCTAAATTTCTGACTGTTTATCAAACGATTTACCTCCCCAAATGAAAATTTTTGAATACACTTATTCCCATAAATTAAAAATGTCAAAAGCTAAAGAGAATCTTACACGCATGATCCTTTCATATTAAATTCATCAAACCTGCCACACTCATGATCATTTCATAATGTTTACATTTCCACTGCAAAAATAGTGAGTATGATCAGGAAATACCACAATCACAAACCGCAGACAACCCCATGGCACGGCGAGGAAGAGCTGCTGAATCATCACGAGACACCAAGAAGACAGATTAATAAGCCTATATATGAATCTTTACATTTAAGAAAGATGTCCTTCATGAACACATCAATTTTAGTCACACCCACATACACTCCATTTTGGCGTACAGCGTCAATGCCTTTCAAAAACTTTGTTTACTGACGTTTGTGTGACCTTGAACATGTAGCGCCATGACATTAAGTGCAAAATTTTGGCTTTTTGGCTATTCCAAAACCTTATTTCTGATCGTGAAAACCAGTTAAGTTATGTGAAAATTGAAAATTGATACTGGACTGATAATATAAAATATTTTTGATCTGTTCATGAAATCACAAATACTTCGGGTCTTTCGAAAAGTTAACTTCCTTTGCTAGAGACCCGAAGTGTTCATGTTTCTATGAACAGATCAAAAAATCAAATTTATTTGTTAATTAATCTAATTAACCTTGACGGTGCTGTGTAGTTCAACAAAATGCTTATAATTCAAATGACAAATATATGTCCAGCATGTCACATGACTTAGAAAAATGTTAGGAATGTTGTCCCAGGAAACTGGGTCCAACTGGCACCAATGTTTGTTATTCTTGATGTCTGCTCAATTTTTTAAAAAAAATTACTTTTTCAAAAAAGTTCTTTCATGAATAGATCTACCATCAGAGTGTCAAACAGTTTGGATCCTGATCAGGTCTAACATTTTGTCCTAATCTGGATCCAAACTGTTTGAAAAAAAAATGAGCAGATGACACAAGCAGGCAAAGAGATAACTGAATAAATAGTGCAATGAAAAATTTCCATCACAGAGATGACAGGAATTCTGCCAAAGTTCCCTCTCCTCATTTCTTCTCCTCCAGCAGTTTCAAGAATTTTCCTAATTACTGATTAAGATGAAAAATGTCAGAGTGTCAAACAGTATGGATCCTCATCAGGTCCGACATTTTGTCAGGCCTGATCTGGATCCAAACTGTTTGAAAAATAATCAGCAGATGACACTAAAAGTGCAATAAAACATTTCCATCACAGAGATGACAGGAAATCTGCCAGAGTTCCCTCCCCTCGTTTCTTCTCCTCCTGCAGTTTCAAGAATTGTCCTAATTGCTGATGGAGATTGGTCTTTTTCTTTTTTCTTTGTGATGAAGTGGTCACATTATTAGATTTGAAAGCTACAGCTCCAGGCGCATGTTTCGCCCCCATCTCATGTTTTGTCCCTTTTCGGCTGCTAAGGACAACATTTCTAAGAAGTTCATTGGAAGTGCTCTGGTCTTTAGAAGTCTTACAGTCACGCTGAGCATCTATACTCATCTTCTGATTGGATGGAGAGTTTCTGTCCTGCAGTGAATTGATGTATGACATCTGATTGGATGAAACAGTTGAGGATGCATCATCTTCCATGCTGAAAGTATACAAATACACATCAATATTATAATAAAAACTTGATCTGGTGTACTGTGTCACGTTGAGTGGGTGAGGTCATACCATCGAATCACCCAAAAGGCGAAGTATCGAGGCTGATCCAATGGTATGGCCTCATCCATAAGACGTGATTCTGTATGCCAGATCAAGTTACTATTATAATAATATGTTTATTATTTACTTTTTCCTGATGTAATTCTGATTTTATAACTTATTTTGGTCTTTAATCCCAAAAAATTGCAGGTTCGATTGCCATTACATTACGTTTTTTGACGTCACGTCATCATGTTTTCTGTCTGTGGTTCCATGCTTGAAATTTACTTAGCGTAATGTCGCCGCAAAAACAGGTAACCCATGTTAGCCTCGTTTTAAAGGCTAGGGATACAGAATCAGAAAACCTCAGTTCGTTGATCCGGATTTCTGCATCAGATAGCCAGAAAACATGTAGTTCAAATGAAAAAAGTCAATAAGCAATGCTTATTAGATACCCCCCGCACAGTAAGAGTCAGTGAAAAAACTTGGCAAGTTATAGTTCAAACAAGAAGACCTTAATTTTGATAAGAAGATTTCAGTAGAATCTGTGCAAACAAAAATTATAAACTCCTTCGTGCATATGTTCAATGTGTCTACATTGTGTCGGCAAAGTATCAAATTGCTCCATCAAAAGCTGTAGTAGGACTTGATCTGCCCATAAAGGCACTATCCATGCATATACAAAAGCCATATAAGGGAATAATTGTCTAAAGTCTCACAGCTGTCATTTTGTCAAAATTATTTTTTGTGAACCAAACTCCTTCATGCATATGTTCAATGTGTCTACATTGTATCGACAGAGTATCAAATTGTTCCATCAAAAGCTGTAGTAGGAGTTGATCTGCCCATGAAGGCACCATCTATGCATATACAAAAGCCTAATAAGGGAAAAATTGTCTAAGTTCTCACAGCTGTCATTTCGTCAAAAATTATTTTTTCTGAACAAAACTCCTTCATGCATATGTTCAATGTGTTTACATTGTATAGGCAAAGTATCAAATTGTTCCATCAAAAGCTGTGGTAGGAGTTGATCGGCCCATGAAGTCACAATCTATGCATATACAAAAGCCTTATTAGGGAAAAATTGTTTAAGTTCTCACAGCTGTCATTTTGTCAAAAAATATTATTTCTAAACCAAACTCCTTCATGCATATGTTAAATGTGTCTACATTGTATAGGCAAAGTATCAAATTGCTCCATAAAAAGCTGTGGTAGGAGTTGATCGGCCCATAAGGGCACCCTCTATGCATATACAAACACCTTATTAGGGAAAAAATTGTCTAAGTTCTCACAGCTGTCATTTTGTCAAAAATTATTTTTTCTGAACCAAACTCCTTCATGCGTATGTTCAATGTGTCTACATTGTATAGGAAAAGTATCAAATTGTTCCATCAAAAGCTGTGGTAGGAGTTGATCGGCCCGTGTATGGCCTATAATAGCATAAGCATAAAGCACTATATTAAAAGCCATTTAGAACTACAAAGGGAAATAACTCTAATAGAATTGGCCCCTAGCCCTTACTTTTTTGTCTAAAGTATTTGTCTTGCATATATGAACATGTTTGCAAGGTTTGATGAAAATCCAGCAATGACTCTTCGAGTTATTAAGGAAACAAAGCGTTACAGACGGACGGACGGACGGACAACGTGAAAACAGTATACCCCCTACAAACAAAGTTTGCGGGGGTATAAAGATGTATCATTTATAGGTATATAATAAATAGCAATGTCACAAAATGCATCTCATTTAAACATAAAAGTGAGCTGAGTAAGTTTGGTACTTTGCGTTAACATAAAGTCACTATTCAAACATGTATGCACAGATATTAGGTGGGAGGAAATGAGCTGTGACACGTGATTTCCAAGAATGGGACATTTTGACAAGTGTAGACTCAGACGAGCCTGTGCAGCCTCCTTTTAAGCTTAGAAACTCCAAATAATGTTCAGTCAGTAGCTTAACACTCATGGAATATTCCAGCGACTAGCAAAGGCTCTGATCAGACTGCGGGTATGCGCAGGCTGGTCTGAGCCTGTGCTGGTCGCACATATCACATTGTAGGAAATCTCATATTGCGGCTCAAATGTCTAGCTTTTTGTCTGAGCATTCCTTTTCTTCAAAGTATGTGAGCAACTTATTCTGTCTGTATAATTTGAATAATCTTGATAGAAGGTCACCCAAAAACATTTTGCACTACTTGTTTGATTTGATTCTTTACGTCCCACTCAACAATTTTTTCAGTTATGTCGGGACAGGTCTTCCTGGGTTGAACCAGTATGAGGCAAGGCTTAATGTGCCTTGCTCAAGGACCCAACATAGTGACACTGTTGAGGCTGGAACCAGCAACCTGTCATTCTCTAGTCAAGGCTTCTACCACTGAGCCACTGCGCTCCCTAGATGGGAAACCCTTAATTAGGTACTTTGGCAAACAGTGAAGACCCAGATGAAATGCCGCATGATGCAACATTTCATCTTAGTCTGCACTGTTTGCTGCGACAGAATCAATCTTCTAAGAAAGAAACAATACCTTTCTTAAAAATCATAACCTGTGACCCCTAAAGTTATACAATGGACCATCCTAACCTTATTGTATGTATGTAACTTTTTGGAAAATTCTTTTGGTCCAAAAAGGGGATGGAATATTAGATCTGCCTAGTACAGTTAAACCTGTGTAAAACAGCCACTCTCAAAAAGACTGAAAATTGGTTTTCAAGACCAATTATGACTCAATGCAGGTCAAAAGTATTGCAGAATGCTCCCCTCGGAGCATTCAGCAATACTTTTTACCTTCATTAAGCTACAATTTGTCATTAAAATCTTTGTTTTGTCTATTTTTGAGTGGCCATTTTACACAGGTTTTACAGTATCTACCTTAAGATCCCCCGTATTGAGATTTGAGAATCCTGCAAAAGACATCTCAAAACTAGTAACTCATTGTAGGCGGCAAACCATTTTTGATTTGATTCTATTCTCTACCTCTCAGTCAACAATCTTTCAGCTCGGTCGGGACAGGTCTTCCTGAGTTGAACCAGTACTAGGCAAGGATTAATGTGCCTTGCTCAAGGACCCAACATAGTGACACTTTTGAGGCTGGAACCAGCAACCTCTCGATCTCTAGTCAAGGCTTCTACCACTGAGCCAATGCGCTTCCTAGATGGGAAACCCTTAATTTGGTACTTTGGCAAACAGTGAAGACCCAGATGAAATGCCGCATGATGCAACATTTCATCATAGTCTGCACTGTTCGCTGCGACAAAATCAATCTTCTGAGAAAGAAACACAATGATTTTTTTTTTTAAATTATAACCTGTGACCCCTAAAGTTATACAATGGACCATCCTAAATTTATTGTATATATGTAACTTTATGGAAAATTCCTTTGGTCTTAAAAGGTGATGGAATATTAAATCTGTCGAGAATACAGTAAAACCTGTGTAAAACGGCCACTCTCAAAAAGACGACAAATTGGTTTTCCAAGACCAATTATTGCTTAATGCAGGTCAAAAGTTTTGCAGAATGCTCCCCTTGGAGCATTCTGCAATACTTTTGACCTTCATTAAGCTACCATTTGTAATTAAGATCTTTGTTTTGTCTATTTTTGAGCATCCATTTTACACAGATTTTACTGTAGGTTGATGAGTAAATTACTCACTGACATGACAAGTCTGGTTCCCCCTTTATATTGGTTCCCTGTATATCACAGCCATTTACTTTGGTTGGTGTTAAGGCCACAGTGAGACCTGCGTTGGTCTCAGCGGCTTCACGCTGGTCTTTCTTTTTTCTTTTCTGTTGCTTCTTCTTCTCTCGTTTTTTCTCTTTACCTGTCAGTGTTACTTTTTTAGCATCTGTAATACATAGGTTTAGATAGGCGAAAATTTTCAGCGTAAAATTGTAAATATTTTCTTACCCATAATTTTTAGCATATGTTATGGGTGCTCAAAAGAACCGTCTTATGGAGACGGTTCTTTTGGGTACCCACAACATATGTTTTGGTTGAGAAATAAGAAAATAATTTTCAGTTAATACGCTCTCTTATCTGGGGGCCTGAATGGTGGAGTGGAACCATTTGTGAAATTTTGGTAGAGTGCATCATGAGGAACAATTCTGTGAAGTTATTTTGAATTTGGACCAGTGGTTCAGGAGGGAATGTAATTCAACAATATTTCTTTTCTAGAGATCTGGCAGCCCCTTTGTTCTGTGGAGTGGAATCATTTGTGCAATTTTGGTAAAAGCCATCATGAGGAACAATTTTTTGAAATTATTTTGCATTTGGACCAGTGGTTCAGGAAGAAATGCCATTTAAAGATATTTCGTATCTAGAACTTGATAATTGGAGCGAAACCATTTATGCAAATTTGGTGGAGGGCATTATGGGGGACAATTTTTAGAAATTGTTTTGAATATGGGCCAGTGGTTCAGGAGATGTCCTTTAAAAGATTTCTTATCTGGAGCTCTGGCTGGCCTCCTGTTCAGTGGAGAGGAACCATTTATGCAATTTTGGAAGAGGACATCATCAGGAACATTCAATGTGATTTTATTTTAAGTTTGGACCAGTGGTTCAGGAGGAGATGTCATTTAAAGAAAAGGTTTACGGAAAACGGACGCACGACGGGACGAAAACCAATCACAATAGCTCACCTTGAGCCTTCAGCTCAGGTGAGATAAAAACACAAAAATAGTTAAAGGTGTGTGTGTGAGCTGTCTATTTTTAAACATGCTGGTGACGTCAGTCACACCTGAAACATGTTCTTAATGAGCATTTATTAAGAATACGCCCTGCTGTTAAAAACTAAGGAAATGTACAAAATTGCACATGTTTCATATTTTGTTCATTTTTCATAGTTTAACATGTTTATCTGATGGATAAGGAAATATTCTCAAATCTGGTTCTATGATATAGAATGGATTTTGATCAATAAATAAAAGAGTTCACATCAAATCAATGTGTAGTAAGTTTTAGGGTAAGACCCATTTATCATGCCAGGAAAGGGGAAATAAAAATATTAATTTTTGGATTGCGATAAAACAAAAAAAATTCAAGAAAAAGAGATCATCGCACATTAATGAGTAGAATGTTTAAGGGTAAGACCCATTTATGATGGTCGGTCAGGAAAGGGGAAATAAAATCATTCATTTTTGGGGTTGCGATAAAATGAAATCTTCAGAAAAATTCATGCTAAAAGAATATGGTTACCCTCTAGTTCTTGCTTTAACACTTGCTGGGCTTTTTCATGTCTTGACAGGCCTGGTAGTTTCTCTGTCTTCTGACATGACAAACATCTAACCACCTGAAGTGAACAATATAATAAAGCGCCACCTATAATTTGCAGCAGACGACAATTTCAAATTTTGCCGCTTTTTCAAAAATAACAAATAAGGGCATGATATTTCATGAGAATCGTCTGCTGGCAGAGGATTCTCATGAAATATCATCCCTTATTTTTTTCAAACATTAAGAAAGGTAACACAAAATTTGTCGTCTGCTGCAGTCGTGATTGGCGCTTTAAGGGTTTAAGGTGCATGTGTATAGCCACAGGAAATTTACAAAGTATGAAACCTATGCATACAGCAAAATCTGAGTAAAATGGCCACTCTCAAAAAGACTGAGAATTTGTTTTCAAGACCAATTATCGCTTAATGCAGATCAAAAGTATTGCAGAATGCTCCAAGGGGAGCATTCTGCAATACTTTTGACCTTCATTAAGCTACCATTTGTCATTAAGATCTTTGTTTTGTCTATTTTTAAGTGGCCGTTTTGCGCAGGTTTTACTGTATTGAACAAGATTCATACTTAGTCCACTTCCTGCATTTGTAACAATAAAATAGAGCTACTTTCTCGCATACCAGATTGAGATTTCCACTGTTTTTACCAATTTGAGATAATTCTTTCTCACATACCAACGCATACGAGATCGAGTCTCGCTGTCAGAAAAATCTATCCCACATCGCTACCCATGTGAGATAAGCGTAACTAATACGAGATAAGCCACATGCGGCCGGTTGCTAATGTGAGATAAAATTTTAGCGCATGACTGTATTCCTTCGAAAACGAAAGTTGAATTGTTGTCAGTCAGGGAAAAATTCTATGTTGAATTTTCAGTGATTTAAGTCGGGCTTCAACTTGGTTTAAAAGTAAAACTGCGCATTTTTTCATACAACCTTTATTCAATGCTTTGAACATGCTGAGTGCATTGCGATTGACATATTTTTAACCTGTTGTGTTGGGCATTGAGTGACTGAATCCACCGGGAAGGCGAGCCTTGACGATGTAAAAACACACCACACACACACATTTTCCCCAACAAAATTACTTACTCGAGTTACTGTGGCTGATAAGCTAGTTCATGTAGATCCATTTTGATGAAATAACCATTTGTTCATATTATTATGCGCTGTTTATTGGCTGTTTCAAGTTGATTTGTACAGCACGCGTCATTGAGTCGATTGACTGCAAACATCGATCTCAGTGACGTCATCGACAAATAAAACACAGTACTGTACCGTACAGTCGTGGTATATGAGAAATAGAATCCATCATTGGTGTTCAGTGGGGACAGAAAAATCCCAACCCTCGGGTCCACCGTTCAGTGGGAAACTCGGCAAGCCTCGTTTCCCAATGGAACGGTGGGCCCTCGGGTTGGGATTTTTCTGTCCCCACTGAACACCAATGATGGATTGTATTTATCTCACATACCCCGTACAAACCAGTGGGAAAGATCGAACAGCCGCATGTCAAAAGACAAGTGATGTCAATAAAGTGACATTGTGTTTTGTGTCACACAGAGCTTCTGTGAGCCTTTTTTTAAATATAACAAGGCAAATTCGACGAATTTAAATCCCCCGACGAACGGTTATTTGAGAGAAACATGTAAATCACAAAACATAAATCCCATTTATCTAACCCTTAGTTCACCTACAGTATCATTCAGATCATAACAAACGCCTGTCAAGTATGTTTTAGTGCTTAGTTCAATAAAAAATATACTTACATCTGCACAATTTCAATATCTGACCTTTAAACCCAACCTCAGAGGTCAAGATTGTGTGTAAATTCAAAGTGTTACCTTGCATGTAGGTCTACACTTCTTCCACTTTACTTTGATATGCAACATGACCACTTTTAGAAAAGAACAAAAAATGAGCCTTTGACCCCACCCCAGGGGTCGTTGGTGTGTGTTATGACAGCACACTTGCCTTCATGGTGCTCTGTGCTCAATTCCATTTAATTTGATATGCAACATGACTACTTTCAGTAAAAGATATAGTTTGACCTTTTGACCCCACCCCTTGGGTCAAGGGTGTGTCCGTGGGCAAACTATTTGCTACCATGTTGCTGCCAGCGTCGTCAGCTTTAATTTGATATGCAACATGACTACTTTCAGAAAAATATATAGTTTGACCTTTTGACCCCACCCCCTGGGTCAAGGGTGTGTCTGTGGGCAAAATATTTGCTACCTTGTTGCTGCCAGCATCGTCAGCTTTAATTTGATATGCAACATGACCATATTCTGAAAAAGTTTAATTTTGGCCTCGTCCCCGCCCCCTAAGTCCATCAAAGGGGCTCGGAATCAGGCCTTCAAACTGAAATCCCATTTGATATGTATCATATCTATTGCTGCTCTGCCTGCATGCAAAATTTCAGCAAAAAATATTAATAATTGCCTTAGTTATTGCGAAATTTAAATATTTGACCTTTGACCCCTTAGGTGGGGTCAAAGGGGGTGGGGTAAACTTTGACACTGCCATTCTTATCTACAGGCACTTGGCAATCATGGTCTATAGCGAGAAGTTGTTAAATATAATAGCTTTGATGAAATGTGAAGATCATCACACAAAAAAGCTAATATAGGTTTTGCCTTATAATTGCCTATACTTAAACAAGGGCAATAACTCAAGTGTTAAGGGGTCGATTTTGACCAAACTTATAGGATATCAAGAGTCCATGGTACTAATCATTTGTACCAAGAATGAATTAAATCTGACCAATAGGTACTGAGATATGGTTCCGGACAGACAAAAAGTGCGGACGGACGGACGGACGGAATGGACGGACGGACAGACGGACGGACGCCGCCAAAACTATATCCCTCCGACTTCGTCGGGGGATAAAAATGCTGCATTTAATGGCGTGCAAGAAAAAGAATCCATTATTTGTGTGAGGATGGGATAGAAAAATATGTCCCTTTTGATCACCGTTTGTCATCACTCTGCTAGTCTTGTGATGCCAATCGGTTATCCTCAGGACGTATTTTTCTATCCAGCCCTCACACTCATGATGGATCCATATTGTACCACACACAATTTAAGTTGATCATATCTTTAAAATGTTATGGTTCTTGTGTCTTATGTAACCTGGATTTATTCTTTTTTGAAAACTCGGTAGATCCCGATCAGTTGGCTTTCTTTGTGTCCAAATATCTATATGTCCTGAATTGAGGGTGAGGTTGGCGTGCCGTGAAACTGGTTTAAGCCCTCCAGTATAATATTTTACTGACCGTTCCAAGGCAAGGCGGTACTTCTTTTGTGGATCTTTTATGTTTTTTCTGTCTTGTGGTTGCTATGCCTTTGTGCGCATCTGTTTATACGTGCCTTGTGGTCACCTGCTGGGAAAGGGCTGACCTCTTGGCTCTCGTTTGTGGTGTCTAACTGTGAGTTTGTTACTTTCCCATTGGTATCCTGGGTCAGGTTTGGTACTTGATTGTATTGATTCCTGATCTTTGCACCCTTAATTACTTCGTAATGATCAGGATCCACACTGTTTTTCCACTCTGATTGAAAATACATTCTCACAACTGGAATGCTGCACCTTAAAAGGATAAAACTGAGGAAGGAGTGTAGTACATAAAAATATTTTGCATTACAAGGGTTAACCCTTAAAGCACCAATCACGACTACAGCAGACGACAAATTTCGCAATATCTTTCCTAGTTTTCAACAAAAATAAGGTGTGATACTTCATGAGAATCGTCTGCCAGCAGACGATTCTCATGAAATATCATGCCTTATTTGTTATTTTTGAAAAAGCAGCAAAGTTTAAAATTGTCGTCTGCTGCAAATTATAGGTGGCGCTTTATGGGTTAACAGTTACCCACCACTGTATTTCCCCCATGGATGTAGTCATTCACCAATTTCTGCTGAAACTTCCCCAGCCTACCAGGCGTTTCCATATGTTTCTTCACAAGTCGTCTAACCTTGGCTGTCAGTTTCATTTTAGGTCTCACTCTTACAGTATGGGAGCCAGGCAGCCGGGGGACATAGCAGTATGGACAATGGCGCTCATTTACTTTATTCTTTACACGAACATCTTCTACAAAGAATCAGAAAAAAAGAATTAGCTTTTACAACATACAATGGGCTCCATCACAACAAAACCAGGGTTCGGGGTTTGCGTAAAAAAAGGCGCACACCAGCCTGCGCAGATGCGCAGTCTGATCAGCACCTTTGTTATTCGCTTATTGGAAAATATTGTATGTAGACTTGCTACGGGCGAATTTTCAATTTTCTAGCTAATCTCTGTAGCTGAGCAGGCTGGTGTGAATCTCACTTTGGCGGTAACCCCGAAGACAGGTTTTCTCACGTCCGGCCCCAATGTTAGTGGGTTTTACTGAGGCAAGGAAACAATCCCTTAATTTTCATTTACACAATACACTTAGACCACCTGAAGGTGTACACAAAATTTGAAAACACTGGCTCCAATAGGAGCCGAGAGATCTGCTACAGAAATTTTCATTGAAGAGAAAGAAAAAAGAATAAATAAAGAGATGTATAAGCAATATGTGGCTGTTCTTTTGTTACACAATACAACTCATCACTATCAAGCTTTGTACCATTCAGAATCCTAATTCAAGTAGTTGCTGAGAAATCTTTGACAGAAAAAAATGTCTATATGTATTATATAAGAGTGAAAGAAGGAAAAAATGAAAAAAGACAAAATGAGGATTAGCATCTTAATCTTCATTTACACAGTACACTTTGCCTTCCTGAAAACATACACAAAATTTGAAAACACTGGCTCCAATAGGGGCTGAGAAATCTGTGACAGAAATTTCCATTTGATAGAAAGAAAAATGAACAAATAAAGGGACTGATAAGCAATATGTGGCTGTTCTTTTATTACACAATACAACTAATCACTATCAAGCTTTGTACCAAATTTCAGAATCCTAACTCAAGTGGTTGCTGAGAAATCTTTGACAGAAAAAATATCCATATGTATTATATAAGAGAGAAAGAAGGAAAAAATGAAAATTTGAAAAAAGAAGGCAAAATGAGGATAAGCATCTTAATTTCCATTTACACAGTACAATTTACCTTCCTGAAAACGTACACAAAATTTGAAAACACTGGCTCCAATAGGAGCTGAGAAATCTGTGACAGAAATTTCCATTAGAGAGAAAGAAAAATGAACAAATAAAGGGACTGATAAGCAATATGTGGCTGTTCTTTTGTCACACAATACAACTCATCACTATCAAGCTCTGTACCAAATTTCAGAATCCTAACCCAAGTAGTCGCTGAGAAATCTTTGACGAAAAAAAAAGTTTACAAACAAACAGACAGACAGACAAACAAACATAATTACAGAAAAGGCAAAAACAATATACCCCCTATATACCTCGTACTGAGGGTATAATCAAGGGCCATAACTCTGTTACAAATTTGTAAAAAATGACAGGTTTAACAATCTCAACTTAGAGTTTGCCAATATCAATGCACATACAAAATTTGGTAAAGTTCTATCCATTAGTCATGTTAGTTCTCAAGATATTTAGCTGATTAGATTAACTGGAGATCATATCCAAAGCCATAAATATAAAGAGTTCTGTTAATATAGCAAGAAGTGAGCAAAGCTCACATACCCCCGGCGGTAGCCATCAGAGGTTGTAACACCTTCAGAGAAAAGACAAAATTGTCAAAGATTTCATAATCCTAAATCAAGAAGCTTCTGAGAAAACTTTGATGAAAAATGTTCATATGTTATATAAGAGTGACAGAAGGAAAAAATGAAAATTTGAAGAAAGCAAAATGGGGATTAGCACCTTAATTTTCATTTACACAATACACTTTGCCTACCTGAAAGTGTACACAAAATTTCATAATCCTAAATCAAGTAGTTGCTGAGAAAACTCTGATAAAAACGTCCATATGTGTTATATAGGAGTGACAGAAGAAAAAATTGAAAAAGAAGGCAAAATGAACTTTAGCATCTTTATTTTCATTTACACAATACACTTAGCCATCCTGAAGGTGAAAACTATATTTGAAAACACTGGCTCCAATAGGAGCCGAGAGATCTGCAACAGAATTTTCATTGGAGAGAAAGAAAAATGAATAAATAAAAAAACTGATAAGCAATATGTGGCTGTTCTTTTGCTACACAATACAACTAACCACTATCAAGCTTTGTACCAAATTTAAGAATCCCAACTGATGTAGTTGCTGAGAAATCTTTGACAGAAAAAATGTCTATATGTATTATATAAGAGTGAAAGGAAGAAAAAATGAAAAATTGAAAAAAGAAGGCAAAATGAGGATTAGCATCTTAATTTCCATTTACACAGTACACTTTGCCATCCTGAAGGTGTACACAAAATTTTAAAACACTGGCACCAATAGGAGCTGCGAAATCTGTGACAGAAATTTCCATTGGAGAGAAAGAAAAATGAACAAATAAAGGGACTGATAAGCAATATGTGGCTGTTCTTTAATTACACAATACAACTAATCACTATCAAGCTTTGTACCATTCAGAATCCTAACTCAAGTGGTTGCTGAGAAATCTTTGACAGAAAAAATGTCCATATGTATTATATAAGAGAGAAAGAAGGAAAAAATGAAAATTTGAAAAAAGAAGGCAAAATGAGGATAAGCATCTTAATTTCCATTTACACAGTACACTTTGCCTTCCTGAAAACGTACACAAAATTTGAAAACACTGGCTCCAATAGGAGCTGAGAAATCTGTGACAGAAATTTCCATTGGAGAGAAAGAAAAATGAACAAATAAAGGGACTGATAAGCAATATGTGGCTGTTCTTTTGTAACACAATACAACTCATCACTATCAAGCTTTGTACCAAATTTCAGAATCCTAACCCAAGTAGTTGCTAAGAAATCTTTGACGGAAAAAAAAGTTTACAGACAGACAGACAGACAGACAAACAAACAAAATTACAGAAAATGCAAAAATATATACCCCCTATATACTTCGTACCGGGGACTTCACTATAGAAAGCTTGTCCAAAACCAGTTATATAATGCTATGAATGCAATAAACGAGAGTCAGTGCTTTTGTCGTCTGCTGATAACCTCTGCAAATAGATTGGCCCCAGACCAGGACCTACAGAATGTCTGTCTTGATCTTGATCCAAACAGTTTGACACTCTGACTGTGCTCCTGAAAGAATTTTTTGAAAATGTTAATTTTGAAAAAAATCAGCAGATGGCAATAAAAGCATGCAACAACAATGACTTTCTACAGCAGCAGATGACTTCTACAGCAGATGCCTGTTACTTTGATTCCAATTTCCACACAAATAAGGTCTTGCAATTAAGGTTAAATATTTCATTTGAATCATCTACAAGCAGGTTTATCCTTAATCACTCCTTCAGCAGGCAACAAATTTTAATACAATGGAGGATTATAAGATAAAATTGACGTCAGAGCATGTTTTGATAATTGTTGTAAAAGGGTAACGCAGATTCCCTAATACATTTGTAATAGCGTATGTATTTTTTTATCATTAAACTTTGTTGTGTTGGCTTAGCGCAGTGGTAAGATGGAAGACTACTGAGCTGAAGTGCAGGGCTTCAGATTTATTTCAAGATTGGTGGGCCGAAGTGACCCATGGAGCAAAAAATGATGGGTCATTTTCTGAAATGATGGGCCCACTGCTGATTATACAGTAAAACCTGTCTTAAGCGGCCATTCAAAAAGAAGACCAATTATCGCTTAATGCAGGTCAAAAGTATTGCAGAATGCTCCAAAGGGAGCATTCTGCAATACTTTCGACCTTCATTAAGCAGCCATTTGTTATTAAGATCTTTGTTTTGTCTTTTTTTCAGTGGCTGTTTAAGACAGGTTTTACTGTATTGACAACCTACATGTACTTTCTGTTTTGAGGAATTATTAGACTCGCTGTATGATGAATATTTTCATGAAAGTGAGATTTTTTCACAACTAAAAAGGATGGGTCCACTGGGCCCACTGCCTTGGAAAGTGATGGGCCATATTTTGAAATCATGGGACAATGTCCCGGGCCCACCATAAATCTGAAGGCCTGGAAGTGCAACAGATAGTTTGGGGTTTGAACCCCAACTCAGCGTTTTTAAGCTTTGTTTTGTTAATACTGTATGTTTTATTTTGCTGAGATTGTTTATTGTTTTATTGTGTGTGATAGAAAAAGAAAAGCAGAAAGAAAATGATGACATTTTCTATTATGTTCTAAGGAACGTAGTTTTTATTTGGTTGTTTGTGATTTAAGATTCCTATATAAATGTGTGGCATGAATCCATGAGTCTATGCCTACACGATAATAAAACAACCAATTTCAGCAAAACAAAAAAAAAACATCGAGAACTGAAAGTGTCCGAAATTTTACAAAATTTACCAAACAAGATTTATCATACTCACTTTTAGCTTCAAGTATCTTCCTCTTCAAACTGTAAAATAAAAAGAAAAGAACATGACTGTATTTACTCTACTTATACAGACAGATATGCCAGAACAAACAGTGAAAAATTTCCTTGCTGAAAAGTCAAAGCTTTTACACCATCAAGATCGTATCAACAAAGTCTACTGTTTGGCTATAGAATGATTTTGCAATTTTTAGGCAACACATGAGCATAGCATATAAAGCATTCTTTCAGTGCTTTTAAGTAGACGAATCGGTCTATCTTTGTTTGATTTAACTACAGTAGATAAAAACAGATGTGTTCCCAACCTGTTCCCAGCTCCTGCGACCCTACTAGATTGACACCACCTGTACATAGTTTTAACTGGGGGCATTTTACCTGTTTTATCAGGCTTGCCAGTTTTCACAATCTTTGAAGATTTCTACCCAAACTGTGATACATTGGAAGTTCCTCGGACCCAGTATAAACTGACTGGTCACTGACGAAAATACAAATATATGTTCTCGTGGCTTCATTTTAGCACTATTTCTAAGCAATCTAGCCAATTAACTTGATTCTGATTTTTGTTTGTTTGTTTGATTTGATTCTTTACGTCCACTCAACAATCTTTCAGTTATGCGGGACGGGTCTTCCTGGGTTGAACCAGTACTAAGCTAGGATAAATGTGTCTTGCTCAAGGACACGACGCAGTGACGCCGGTGAGGCTCGAACCCGCGGCCCTTCGGTCTCGAGTCAAGCACTCTACCACTGAGCCACTGCGCTCCCAAACTTGATTCTGAACAATACCCGAGCTTATAAGAAGTTATTCCAGGTATGCCAAGTTGAAATATTTTAAGTAAAAGTAAGGTAGCACAGTGGCTCAGTGGTAGAGTGCTTGACTAGAGACTGAGGGGCTGCGAGTTTGAGCCTCACCGGAGTCGCTGCGTTGTGTCATTTACCCTAGCTTAGTACTGATTTAACCCAGGAAGGCCCATCCCTATATAACTGAAAGATTGTTGATGGGACGTCATGAATCAAATCAAACAAACAAGTAAAAGTAAATAAAATTGAAATTTTATCATCTTTTTGGTTGATTTCTGGTGATTTTCAGCTAAAAGTGCTGAAAATAGCTAAAACGGGTCCCTTTGGTTTCTTGCTGATGTTCATAAAGATGGATAAACTTTCAATAAATATAACAATACAGTCTGAAAGATAGTATATTGAGCCATTGCTTTTTGAAGAAAAATCACAGATATGCTAAGTAATAATGGACATTCGTCAGTTTTGAAAGCTCAACCTCGACAAGGTATTTCCAATATATACATTTACCTGTATGTGAGTGACCAGTTTGTTTATACTAGGAGTAGGTCTTTCTTTCTTTCTTAAGATACTGGGTGCATAGATCAGTGCCGATCATTACGCCAGGGGGTGCAAATTGTAGAATTTTTTGAAAAAAAATCTTTAGGCTGCGCTTTTTACTAATTTAGGAGTGCCCTTAACTCCTCAGTGGTCTGGGAATTGACCACAGGCTACTTTTGGGGGTTCAAAATTTTGAATTTCAAAATTTTGGGGGGTTTTCAGTTAAATTAATATTTTTTTGGGGGTATGAAGATTTTGCGGATATTTTTTGGGGGTCATCACAAAATTTGGCTAGTTTGAGGGTCATTTCTAGTCATTTTAGGGTCTTTTTTAAGGTCAAGGGCTCAAGGTACATCATTGGGATATTTTTGGGGGTTGTTAAAATTTCAAATATTTTTGGGGGGCTCTTGAAATTCCTGATATTTTTTTTGGTGAAAGGTAGATGCTGGGCCTTTCTTTTTTCTTTCTTTCTCATGATACTGGTTCGATCAAATTTTGATCATTACACCAGGGAGGGCGAATTTTGAATTTTGAGGAAAAAAACAAAACAAACAAAAACAAAACAAAAAAACAAGAAAAATTTTCGGCTGTGTTTTTGACTAAATGAGGAGTGCCCTAAACTCCTCAGTAGTCTGGAAATTGACCACCGAAGGAGAAGACTATTCCACTGTGGAATGGTCTGTGGAAAAAAAGAGTTCTTCAGGGCATCACTGTATGTCTGGTATCTACAATATTGGGCACTGTGTGATGACCTTGTCGATTTCAAACTGTGAGCAGGGGTCAGGTACTTGTCTTTTTCTACAGACACAGCACCAGAATGTATCTTATGGAAGAGGAGCAGGGAGGACCAATCCCTACGGGCCTCAAGAGATGGCCACTCCAGCTCATCAAGCATCTCGCCGACACTGCTTGTGTTTCGCCATCTCCTGCAAGTCCAACGGGCTGCTGTCCTCTGAACTTTCTCTATCTTATTATCTGATGTTTTTAGTAAGGGCTCCAAATGGGTGCTGCATACTCTAGTTTAGGCCGAACCAAAGTTTTGTATGCAACTTCCTTAGTACTCCTAGGTGCAAAAGCCAAATTCCTGCGAAGGAAACCGAGTGTCTTAGTTGCTTTGGAAGAAATTTCTGAAATCTGTTGACCCCAATCCATATTATCAGAGATGGTTATACCAAGGTATTTTGCTGACTGAACGTTTTCCAAGGTTTGGTTATAAAGGGAATAATGAAAGAGAATTTGTTTGTGATGCTGATGCCAAGTCACTCTCTTAGAGTGACATTTGGCCACATTGAACTTCATTTGCCAATCTGCTTCCCATTGCCCTTAGCTAGTGAGGTCTTCCTGCAGGATAAAACAGTCCTGAATAGAATATATGTTCATTTACAGAAAACAGTCGTCCTCGAGCAGGCGAATAGAAGACCTGATGTTATCCGGCAGGTCATTTACAAAAAATAAGGAACAGGATCGTCCTAAAACCGATCCTTGGGGTACACCGGATAACACTGGGACTGGATCTGAGGCTTGACCATCAAATACTACCTGTTGAGTGCGCCCAGAGAGCCATATGAGTTGATCCACTTGTGGGTGGACCCTCTTATCCCATACTAGTCCAATTTGTGTAATAGCCTCCTGTTTGGTACCTTGTCAAAGGCCTTTGCGAAATCCATTATGATCAAATCTGTCTGCTTGTGTCCACGATTCACAGCCCCATCCAGGTTGCTGATGATATCGTGCACAAACTGGACCAACTGAGTCTCGCAGGACCTCTGACTTCGGAAACCATGCTGACAGTCAGCAAGTATGCTATCTAAGGCTAAACCAAAGGAGAAAGACTATTCCACTATGGAATAGTCCGGGGGAAAAAAAGAGTTCTTCAGGGCATCACTGTACAGCTGTATGTATGGTATCTACAATATTGGGCACTGTGTGATGACCTGGTAGATTTCAAACTGTGAGCAGGGGTTGGGTATCTGATACTTGTCCTTTTCTAGAGACGCAGCACCACAATGGCAGGGTAAAGAGGTAGACATTGATATCTACCAACGCATGCAGATAATAATTTGCATCCAAATAAACTCACATTGACTTTTAATATCACATCAGAAGTCACGGAGTTTTTGAGAAGATTACAGAGGGGGAAACATGAGCCACCAGGGCTCCTCATTTTCCTACAGAAACAGGGTGGTTGACAAAACACGGACCGTCACGGACTCACGGACTGGTTACGGACCACCTTAAAACCATGGACCAAAGTACAAAACACGGACCAAATTAACAAAGCACAGACTAACGGGCCAATATTCACGGACTGATCTGACAAACACAGACCATCACGGACTACTTCCGTGATAGAAAAATAACGTTACATGGCGAACGTTACGTTTTAACGTCACGTCGTCATAGATACTAACGTTTCAGTCATGAAACTTCGTAAAATTTAGCTATGGAATCGAAATACCGACTCCTGAGCCTGTTATGGTCTGGCACCAGGAGCCGCTCACCATACAGTTGGTAGATCATTTCATTTTTTTGTACCACAAATGTACAGCTACAATGCCATTTAGACCAAAAGACAGATAAGTCTATACATACAGACCCAACGACAAAAAAAACTGATAAAAGCCTGTGTTAAAAGTTACAGGCACTCCAATATTTTGTACATGTCGCATGCTAGAGCACGGATTCATGTTTACATGTACAGAATGTAAAAAATGGTTCCATCCTAGCTGTCGATTTATCACCCAAACTCAGCGCCAAATTCGATCTTAATAAAATGCCTGGAATGTAGATTTTAAATGATATCATTATTTGTTGTTGTTTTTTTTCTCCACTGACCATTCTATTCACGAACCATTCCATTCACGGACCAAACTATTCACAGACCATTGCATTCACGGACCATAGTCAAACTATGTCCAAGGACATTTTATTCACGGACCATTCCATTCACGGACAAATCCATTTACAGACCATTCCATTCACGGACCAGTCAAATTATGTCCAAGGACATTTCATTCACGGACCATTCCATTCATGGACCAACCTTAAATTATAATGCACCTTGAATGTTTACAATCACCATTCACGGACCATTGCATTCATGTACCAGCCAATTAAATGCTAACAATCACCATTCACGGACCATTCCATTCATGGACCATTCCTTTCACGGACCTTTAATTTCAACATTCAGGGACTATTCCATTTACGGACCATTCCATTCACGGACCTTTAAGCTACAGATTAACGTACAATACCGCTAACATGCCCATCAAATGCTAACAATCGCGGATTTGGGTTCATTACGGACCATTAGGGTTAATAAAACGATAAACAGATCTCAATAAAACTTTATTCTTTACCGTTTTTCTATTGGTCCGTGAGTCCGTGACTGGTCCGTGTTTTGTCAATGGGCACAGAAACAGTATAACAAGCCACGAATTCCTATGACTTTTGTCTTTTTCAACTTACAAATAAAATCTTGCCACCAATGGACATGTAGAGAATGTGGTATAAGCTAGCTTATCCAGATGAGTTACTTTAGACTCGTGAAGCCGCTTCAAGTGTTTACTATTTCCTGTATGTAACTTTTCTGGGAAATTTTGCGTTTGCAAGGAGGCTGCCATCTTTTTTCTAGGGGTTTGCCGTTAATTTTATTAGCGGTGAAAGATCAAATATTGAAAACATAGAACTGCAGATATTTGAGTTTATAAAAAAACCTTTTTAAAAAATACTTGGGTGAAATTTTTATAAGTGTAAATTTTATTGTTTTATATATTTTGTTTAAAAAATATCGAAATCTCCTTTTGGCCACATGATCATTAAAATGGCGACTGCAATCCAAAGTGTGAATGCCGTCTTGGCTTCAGGACATTTAAAACCTATCCTTTCTGTGATCAAAGGGTTCAGAAATGGAGCTGTGTAAGAATTTTCTCTCAATGTTTGACATAGTTTTAGAAGAATGTGGGCTCATAAGGTCCTACAGCGTAGGGCATGTGGGGTGGGCCAGGTGTAGTTTACTGTTTTTGTAGGGAAATGAGGAGCCCTGGCGGCTCATGTTTCCCCCTCTGTAATCTTCTCAAAAACTCTGTGACTTCCGGTGTGATATTAAAAGTCAATATGAGTTTATTTGGATGCAAATTATTATCTATATGTGTTAGTAGATCTCAAAAGTTTTGTTTTTGTTGCTTTACGTCCCATGTCAACAGCTATGGTCATTGCGGGACGGTCAGTTCACTTAACCACACTTTTTCCTTGGCAGGCTTGAGCAAGCGGTTAACCAGTAATTTGTGCACATACTTTCGCTTGTAACTGACAACAACCCTTCTTGAATAAATCAGCGGAAGGTAGGAGAATGAAGATCTCAAAAGTGTCGAAACGTTTATTCACCTTTATCTAATAATGTCTTGAAACTTGTATCCCCATTACTCATAACTCCGTTCAGTCTCATAACTCCGTTCACTTCCTTTTATACACATGCTTGACATCAATGAACAAGGATTCTGAAAGTTTACATTCTGCTTTAGTTGTCAAGACAGAAATATGTGAAAAAACAGTTTTTTTGAATGAAACTTACCTAATAAATGATCAAAATGTCAATATATCACCCATTCAAATCAACATTAAATTTTTGAGCATGCAAGCGCTAAAAATTTACAAAAAAAGTTATCCAGTTGTTGGCGTCTGGTCCTGTCAACGAAGTCAAATGACCATAAGTGAATTGTGCAGATCTACAGTTGAAGCTCAATGTGGCATGAGACTTTAGCAGACCTTGGAAAACCTCAAACCTCAAGTGAATGGAGTTATGGGATATTGATGACCTCAGTCCCACTTCCCAATGACCTATATTTAACAGGCTAGTATGTAAACAAATCAAAGTCGTAAAGCTGAACATTTTCTGATTTTTGTTACTCATACTTTGATCTTTTAGCTGTTATTGTTTAGTAAAGCACAGGTGTGTGATTCACAGCTGTTAGCCAATCAAACTTTAATGTGAACGTAGTTATGAGATTCCTGGATAACTGTTTTAGCAGTAACAATTTCTTCTGTTAAGTTGTTCCAATAATCTAACACTTTATAACAAAAACTTCTCTGTCGCAATGATGTTAATGTTCTATGTTTAACCAATTTTTCACTGTGACCTCTTGTATTGTGGGTTCTGTCAGTATCAAGTGTGAAAAAATCTTCCCAGTTTATATCATAATGTCCATTCAATATCTTGAACACTTGAACTAGATCACCTCTTTTTCTTCTGTATTTCAAAGTGGGCAAGTTTAACATTTTAAGTTGGTCAGTGTAATTTTTGTTAACTAATTCTGGGACCAGCTTTGTTCCTCTCCTCTGAATGTTTTCAATCATTTGAATATGCTTCTTTAGACTTGGGTTCCACACAGAATCTCCATAATCAATTATAGGCCTTATGATTGATTTATATATTATTAAGAAAGTGTCTCCATCCATATAGAAAAATGTTCTTTTAACTAGGCCCAACAATCTGTTGGCTTTATTAACAATATTGTTTATCTGAATATCAAATTTCATGTCATGTTGAAATGTTATTCCCAAGTCTTTCTCAGAAGTTACCGTTGTTAGCTCATATATGTTTTCATTCTTATCCTTCATTTGATATGTGAAAGCTGGATTTCCTTTTCCAATACATGTATGTATGACCTTACACTTTTGAATGTTAAAAAAAAGAGCAACCATTTTGAGGCCAAAACACAAAGTTTATATAGGTCATCTCGTATTTCTTCAAAATCTTTTAATTGTTTTAATTCTTTGAATAGTTTAGCAGTTACAGTGGCATTCCTAATTGGGTGCGTTTACTAGCCGGAATGGACAGGAATGGACCTCCATAACCGGAATGGACCTCAAAATTCACCCTTAAATACATGTTTTAAGTGTACTTGACAAGAAATTTTGGTTGAATAATGTAAAATATCAAATATCTTGATTCTTCAGTCTCCAGACAGTTTCAATGCAAAAATGTTTTCTAAAATATTTTCTGTCTTACCCTGATATTCTAGTACCCTACTACTTAAGGCTTACTTACACGTACCAGTCACCACGGATGTATAGTTCAATATATACGTCCCTGCAGTCACCTATAAAGTATGATTGTATGCAAAAATATCACTGCATTCCTTTTTCATAGTATGTGCATATTTCTATTGTAGAAGAATCATTTTGGATGCAGTGATTGTCAAAGCACTCAAACATGCATATATATTGGTCCCATATGGGCTATTTATGTGGGGCTACCCAAATGAGTCTCACAGAACAGCTCGTATATCTTGGAATATGCTTGACTATTTGTAAAGACTAGGGACAATCATGTGAGCAGTGGGACTATAATGTAGCTGCCATTTGATCAGACTTATTTCTGGGCACTTATTTCTATAGAATGTGAATCTTCAATATGAACTGACATAATTTAAATGGGTACACATCAACCATGTAAGAAACCACTGACTGTGCTCATATGCACTTCAAAAGGTGAAATATCATTAGAAATTTAAATTTCAACATAAATTATGGGTAGTCTCTGGTTTACCGGGGCGCACTTTATTCTATCTGTTGTTTAGGGGTTTCTACCATATTGGAATCCGAAAAGATCGTAACAATGTGGCCTACAAATGATTAAATAACCCTTACACAAAAAGGAAGCAGGGGTGTGGGGGCGCAGCCCCCATTATTTAACAAGCAAAACGTTAAGTTTTAGTCTTACGTCATAAACTGCGCCCGGTAAACCAGAGGTGCGCCTAAATTATGGTAAAATAATAAATTTAGTTGCATAAAACAAATTAATTTTGATATCCATTCCGGTTATAGAGGCCCATTCCGGTGCGTTCCGGTCCATTCCGGTGCCTTCCGGTCCATTCCTGTTATTATACGCACCGTTCCTAATTAACAGTTTGCTGTTGGGTTAACTCTTTATCGACATGGTTAGCGTGGTTGACTTTCACGCAGGAGTTCTGGGTTCAAATTCTGGCGGACCCAAAAGATTGTCCCCTTGGAATTACTTCACTGGTGGCAGCGGTAATTAGGTAGCGCCTGAGTCGGCCTCTGGGAGCGGTAGCGGGCTATTCACAGTTGTGGTTGATGTCGGGCTTTCAAGAAATAAAAGGGGGAAGAGTGTAGAGACAGTGCCATTCCTAACAGCCTCGCTGTTGGGTTAACTCTTTAGCGACATGGTTAGAGTGGTCGACTGTCACGCAGAAGTTCTGGGTTCGAATCCTGGCGGACCCAAAAGATTTTCCCCTTGGAATTACTTCACAGGGGATGATTTAGAAAGAAATGCAAGTTTTGCAGCAAGTGAAGAAGCTCTAGAGTTGATATAGGCAGTGGAAGAATGCCATAAAGAACATACAACAACAAGAAAGAACTAGAATGCGCAGTCGATGGGGCGCCATCATAAATCCCCACGTTAAGGTTTTTTTGACCCACCAGCACCCCCAAGTCCCACCCCAGGAACAGAATGAAAATTCTGTTTAATATGTTTTCCATCTTTTATTTGTAAGAACCCACATAAAGTTTGGTATAAAAGTCTTCGTCTTGAGATGGTAGCCAAAATTTGACTTGTCACTTTCCCATTGGTATCCTGGGTCAAGTGTGGTACTTGATTGTATCGATTCCTGATCTTTGCATCCTTACTTACTTTGTAATTTGGTGTTAGTAGAAACTTTAAGTCCTGATGACTTGTCTTCTACATCCTCTTCTATAGTGACAATTTAAAACTTACTTCCGGTGCTATTGGTCATGTGTCTATAGATAGTCAGCATATATATCTTGAATAAGAGTACTAATTGTAGATAATAACACTAATAAATATCCTTGACTCGAGACCGAAGGGCCGCGGGTTCGAGCCTCACCGGGGTCACTGCGTTGTGGTCCTTGAGCAAGACACATTTATCCTAGCTTAGTACTGGTTCAACCCAGGAAGACCGTCCCGCATAACTGAAAGATTGTTGAGTAGACGTAAAGAATCTCCAGTATGGTATTTCTGATCCCCCATATATCTGTCATACAATGATTTTTGACCTCACCCCAAGGTCACCAGTTTGAACCTAGGATTAAAAATTTTACTTGCATTCTGTTCTGCTCGTCATCCCCGTCGATTTGATATGCCACATGACCATGTTTGGAAAAAAAATTGATCCCCTGTACACCCCCAGCGCCCCAAAGTCCCACCCCTGGGGCATGACCCAGGCAACAGAATGAAAATCCCGTCTGATATGTTTTGTATCATTCATTTGTGAGAACACACACAAACTTTGGTATATGAATCTTTGAAAAATGACTATGTAATTGAAATTAAATGATATTTGACCTTTTGACCCCTCCCAAGGGCCCCAAGGGGCGGGGCCAAAAAAAAGTTTGACGTTGCACGCCCCATTCATGTGAGTAAGTTACACACCAAATTTGGTTGAATTTCGCCCAATGGTTTAGGAGGATCTGATTAATATGTATTAATGTCAACACATTTCAGAAATTTCTTCCAAAGCAACTATTAGTAAGACACTTGATCGGTTTCCTTCGCAGGAATTTGGCTTTTGCACCTAAGAGTACTACTGAAGTTGCATACAAAACTTTGGTTTGGCCTAAACTAGAGTATGCAGCACCCATTTGGAGCCCTTACTCAAAACTTAGATTAATCAGGTAGAGAAAGTTCAGAAGACAGCAGCCCGCTGGACCTGCAGGAGATGGCGAAACACAAGTAGTGTTGGCGAGATGCTTGATGAGCTTGAGTGGCCATCTCTTGAGGCCCGTAGGGATTGTCCTTGATTGTATCGATTCCTGATCTTTGCCCTCTTTCTTACTTTCATAGACTTAGCGAGTAGTGACACTGAGTGCCTTTTTCAAGATGGCGTTCCTTTGTGGAAAATTACAGCTAGCAATTTACAAGGATTTTTTTGATGACTTTTCTGGCACTTAATTGTAGCCTTTGATAAATACCCACTCTCATCTCTATGTGAACAGATGAAACATGTGAAAGGTACGGTAATTAATGATTCTACTAAATGGCCAGGCATCTAATAGACTTTTATGGTACCCTGTCCAGACCCTCCTTGTAGGCTGCTCTACATCTATGCTTTCACACTTGACAATTCTTCAGGGATAGCAAGAAAATGATTAAAAGAGCTAGATTGTAGATGAAACAAATGATCAGACATACATAAGAGAAAAGTGAGACATAAAGAAAGAAAAGTTCAGAGAGGTTATATGCTTTTCAAAAACTTTTTGCCTATCAGACTGGGACCAATCCTCCTCCCCTTTGGGTACCTGGGCACCAAGCCCAACAGTACAGCTCCACACTTCTCATTTGGGACTATACATTTGTGGCCATGAGCAGAATCCCCATTAGAAGGTCAAGGCAGATAACATCGTCTTGAAGGAGAAGGCGTCTCATGCAGCTGCAGTAGCTGGAAGTCTTTTTGCTATGTTATATGTACATGTAATCTTTTCGAAAAAAGCTATATTTGATTGGTAAATGTGCTAAATTCTTTTCTCTTTCTGTTCTCAAATAAAATACATGGTTATAATCAGGGCTGGAATTCACAAAATGCTTATCAGAGGAAAGACCTTGATCAGGCTGCAGCTCAGTCACTGCTTCTTCTTAAACAGTCTGGTCTGGGCCTGCATTGTTTGTCTAGGCCTGTTTTGCAATGCAACTAGTGTTCAAAATTTTATAACATCTAAACTAGGTGCATGCATGTATATAGAGCTCTGCTGGAACTTGTGACTGGAAGCTGCACATCAGTGCAGTCTGATCACTGATCAGTACCTTCTGGAAAGTATAATAGCTAAACTTCGAATTCCCAGTCCCACGTTTATGCAAGGTTGCATTACTTTAACTCATAGATCTCTGTTACTAAGCTGAGTAGGGATGGTTTGAGCTGTACTTGGTTGCAATCCTTAAGACGGATTTAATTCTTCCCAACTGTAGTGTATACTACTAGCCAATCTAGCGATGCCAAAGATGCCAGAGGCGGAGCTTGGTATTCATGAGTAATCTATATGTCTACATCCCTTTACCATGCTGGACAGACCGCTAGTAAGATCCTAACAATAAAGATCAGCCTGTATAACCAACATATCTTACTATCATTGAACCCACGAACATCAAACATTACTCCAACAATGGCCATTTAATTTTTTTTTTCAAATTAATGCTTGGACGCTTCCTAGCATTCCTTAGGCACATAGGCATACATATATATGGGCCTTGTAGTGAGAAAACAAACCTGGCCCCGAGGTTATAAAACTTTTTTTCATTCTCAACTCAGCTGAGCACGAAACTTATCCTGCTCATAAATGGTAAAATGATAAATACAATAGCAGAGAGATTTTAAGCAAGAAACTTCCTTATTTGTTGGTATTCTAGTTTTTATGAGCAGTTGAAATTTTCATGCTCAGTTGAGTTGAGAATGGAAAAGGTTTTGTAACCTCGGGCCACATGTTTTAGGGGTTTGCGACCAGGTAAGACTCACAAGAGTCTGATCAGCTGCAAAGACCAGCCAGTTTGTAGCAAGTGGAGGGATATTACTTTCCATATAGCAAATACTGTAAATTCGGAAAATTTTGCGAGGGTTTTATTTTCCCGGAACTTTGCATATGCAAAGTTTCATGAAAATAAAACCCTTGCGAAATCACTCTGTCGTTTACTGATATACATGTACATGTAGGTATTAATCATGTCCTAGTTGTGAATTTTTAATATCGCAAATATGTCTTTTAACGCTAATCATGAAAATAAAATTCTCATGAAAATTTTGGAATTACAGTAACAAAGGTGCTGATCACTGATGTGCAGGCTGAGCTGCACCTGTGTTGTTTTCATGCAATAAAATCAGATTTTTCCATATAATTCTCTTATAATTTTAGGTATGGAGTCAAGGTTAGATTTCCACATGCGCTGGTTATGACATTCCTCTTTAAAGAAGGAAGGTAGGTTATAATTGACATTTTTAACAAAAACAAATAAACAGGCCTTTTAAAAGTAGGAGTGCATAGCAAAAAAAAATAGTTTTCTTATGTTTCAACCAAAACATATGTTGCAGGTACTCAAAAGAACCATCTCAATGAGACGGTTCTTTTGAGCACCCAAAACATATGTTTATAGTGATGGGTAAGAAAATATTTGCAATTTTACGCTCAAAAATTTTGTTTATCTAAACCTGTGAAGTAAATGTGTTTTCTTTTCAGCACTAAACACTGGCATTTAGATTTATAAAAGTGTATACGAAACTTTTTTTTTTTTTATTTCTCAACCAAGCATATGTTCTGGGTATTAAAAAACCCCATCTCATTAAATGAACCATCTCATTAAGACAGTTAAAATTCTTTTGAGTATCCAAAACATGTGTTTAAATTGATGGATAAGAAATTAATAGCAATGTTATACTAAAAAAAGTTTGCTTTTATATCTGGACCTATCTATACAGATTCTTTTGAACTGAGAAGTCATCAATAATCTATTTTTTAAAACATATTAATAATATCAAATATTAATATAATCAATATAAGTCTTATTTGTATCGAGTAAAAATGCTCATTTTTAATGGACTTGTGCCTTCAGTATATTGTTTTAGGTCATAAGAAGCTGTACATCGCATAAGTTTAACTCTTTTTATGCTAGTGGTGGCTTTCATCTGCTGATAACATTTTCAAACAGTTTGGACCCAGATCAGGACCGACAGAACATTGGTCCTGATATTAATCCAAACCATTTGACACTCAGATAGTTTTCCTGAAATTAGTTAATTTTGAAAAAAGTCAGCAGACAAAAAAAAACTTGAAAAACATGAAAAGTTACCCAGCATGCAAAGAGTTAACTCACAATTTATTCAGCAACAATGTCACATGTATGTGGCTGCATTCTAAAACGCAATTTCAAAATAGTTTTGGTGTTAGATGTAAAATGTTTTGAATTTATTAAACTTAATTAATTGTTGCGAAAAAGGAATAAAATGCATTTTATCTCCCTCCCTCCCTCATCTCATTTTATAAATTCAATGAGTACTCAATGTAAAATCCTCATAAAGATAATTCATGCTTAACTTTTTGTTTTAGTTTGCGATCCAAGATTCAAGCCATCTTAGAAGCTACTTTCACCCACTCCAAGAATCTAGCAGCGTTTGTGTTCATCTATAAAAGTTTAACGAACTTAATGGCGCATTTACTTTCTGAGAAATCTCAATGGCATTCTTTTGTGGCAGCCTTTTTAGGGGGCTATGTTGTTTTTGGAAAATATAATAAAGTCAACGAACAGGTTAGTATCTCTTTGCATGCTTGGTAATTTTTCATGCTTTTTTTTTGTCGTCTGCTGATTTTTTTCAAAATCAATGTTTTTGAAAAATTCTTTCAGGAATACCAACAGAGTGTCAAACATTTTGGATCCAGATCAGGCCCAACATTTTGTTGGTCCTGATCTGGGTCCAAACTGTTTGCAAGGGTTATCAGTAGACGACACTAGTAGGCAAAACTGATCCTGTTGAACTGCAACATTCCAGTTTTAACCCTTAAAGCACCAAGAAAAAATGCATCTGAAAAATGACGTTGCTGAAGTTGTCTGCTGCAAATAATTGCCTAATATTACTGACTAATTTAAGTATAGAAGCAAACAGGGTGGGCCTAGATCAGACTGTTCCTATAGGAGCAGTCTGATCTGGGTCCACACTGTTTGTCATTGAGGCTTTTTAATAATTTCAGCAGACGAAAAAAGCAGACGACTTTTGTTGCGATTGGCGCTTTAAGGGTTAAGCATGTATTATCAAGCAGAGCTGAAAACGGTGTGGATCCTGATCAGTTGGCTTTATCAGGAGTCAGCTGATCTGAATCTACAGTGTTTAAAAAAAACTGCTTATCCAGGTTCAGCAGGACAAGTGTAACCATTTCTTGATAAGTGAGATCCTCAAAATAATTTGATATAAGAACGGTGGCATGTGATTTCCAACAATGTGGCATTTTGACATGTGTAGACTCAACGAGCCTGTGTAGCCGCCTTTTAAGCTTAGACACTCAAAATGCTGTTTGGTCAGTAGCTAACTATTCATAGAATACTCAAGTGACTAGCAAAGGCTCTGATCAGACTGCGCATATGGGCAGGCTGATCTGAGGCTTTACTGGCCGCACATACCACTTGTTGGAAATCTCATGCCGTGGATCATTTGATATAATTAAAGTGTGGATGGTCAACTATGTATTATCAGGGGTCAAAGGTTAGAATTTTCCAAATTTCGTGAAACTGCAGAGTGCAGTGACTCAGTTGGTAGAGTGTTAGACTGGGAATCAAAGGGTTGTTCGTAGGTTTAGATGAACAAAAATATGCAGCGTAAAATTGTAAATTTTTTCTTACCCATCAATTTTAACATATGTTTTGGGTGCTCAAAAGACCGTCTCATTGAGACGGTTCTTTTGATTACCCACAACATATGTTTTGGTTGAGAAATAAGAAAATTAAATTTTCGTTACACACTCTTAACTAAAATCCTGGTTGTTAGTTCGAGGATCACTGCTGGTGGAGTCACTGTGTTATGTCTTAATATATAATAAGCAAGACATTTTATCCAGTGCTTAGTACTGGTTCAACCCAGGGAGGCAAGAAATCGTCCTGATGTGCTTGAAAAATTGACTAGGACGTAATAATATAAAAACAAACAAAACTTTCATGAAATAGGTTCTCACTGAGCAAATGGTGAAAACCCATTCAAGTTGCCACATGATGTGGCTTCTCATCTGGGTCTACACTCTTTGTCATTTACACATTAATGAGTTTTCTGTCAAAGAAGCTTGGTAGGTAAAAGGTGCCTATCATATTGATTTTGCAGATGGTTAGATCTTTTATTTTACTTTTTCCTTGCTAGCTGCGGCATACAAGTAATTATGTCATCTGCTGACTTTTCAAAATTAACCTTTTCAAAAAATTATTTCCGAACTCATTCAGAGTGTCAAATAGTTTGGATCCAGATCAGGACTGACATCCTGTCGGTCCTGCTCTGGGTCCAAACTGATTTCAAAGGTTATCAGCAGACGACAAATGCATTAAATCACTCATTTTGATTTCCCTTGATTTCCCTTTCAGATCAATTTGTATTTATTATCAAGAATTTTATACGGACTAGCCAAAATGGCTGTGAAACGAGGATATATATCACAACCAAAAGGAGACAGTTTCCCATGGTTTGCCGCCATTGTCTGGGGTATAGTATTGTGGCAGTTTGAGTATGAGAAAGACACTCTTCAGCCGTCCCTCCAGTCATCCATGACATATCTCTACCACGACAGTAATGTCTGGAACAATATATGGAACTTTTTAGTTTATAATAAATAGGAGTTTATCTGTGATATTATATGGGCCTCGACGGGAGAAAACCTTTCTTCGGAGGTTTGAGAACAACAAAGGCGCAGACCAGCCTGCGCACCTGCGCAGTCTGATCAGCGCCTTTGTTATTCGCTTATTGGAAAGTATCATATCTAGATTTGCTACGAACGAAATTTCAATTTTCTAGCTAGTCTCTGTAGCTGAGCAGGCTGGTTTGTATCTCGCTTTGTAGGAAACCCCGAAGACAGGTTTTCCAGCGACGAGCCCATATCCATTGAGAACAAACAATAGGCGTTTCTGAACCACGCCCAGAATGTCACTCAAAAGTCACCTGATAGTGTATAATTGACCAATGCAATGCCTACTTAGCATGTGACATAGCCTCACAAACAAAATCACATGTGTTCAGTCTGCCACGATTAATTCAAGGTTTGCCTTACAGTTAGTGGATTTTTAACTCTTTGCATTCTGGGTAATTTTTATGCATTTATTCGTTTGCTGATTTTTTTTTTCAAAATCATCTTTTTCGAACAATTCTTTCAGGAATACCATTAGAGTGTCAAACAATTTGGGTCCAGATCAGGCCCGATATTTTGTCGGGCCTGATCCGGGTCAAATCTGTTTGCAGTGGCTATCAGTAGACAACACTAGTAAACAAAGACTGAAGAAAGCATGGTTTTCCGAATGGTACAATGTTCCCATATAGCTAGGGAAATCCTCTCACATACGATGCTCAAAAGAACTGTCTCACTGAGATGTTTCTTTTCAGTACTCACAACATGGTAAAGAAATAAGAAAATTAAATTTTAATTAGGCAGTCTTGTCTAGGGGCCTGGAAATGGTGCTATAAGGCCAGTAGAACTTTTAAGAGTTTTCTGGCCCCCCACCCCCAGGGCTCGCACAGGCTTGAAAAGGACTTGAACTTAGATGGCTTTCTTGAAAATGAAATCTGCCTTGAAAATCACTCAAAAGCCTTGGAAAGTCCTTGAATTTAACTATTTTCTGTAGCACTTAGCACTGTTGATAGAGACCTAATCAGTATAAAATTGTTGTGCCTTTATTTGGTGCAGCATATGCTGCACCAAATATAAGCACAACAATTTTATACTAATTTTCCAGTACTAATGTCTCCATATTCTCAGTCTAGCATTTCTGAAGTAGAACTTTAACACTTAGATCAGTATTTTTCATGAACTTTTTCAAAACTGTTGGAGAGGCCTTGAAAAGTCCTTGAATTTTACTCATACTTGCCTGTATGAACCCTGACCCCCTTTTGGACTCTTGTTTTTGGAGGTCTGTGATAGTATTATTGATATTCAATTGCAGGAAGATATGCCCAGTAAAATATTTGGTACTCTGTGAGTGCCTTTGATATTACAAGAGTGCCTGGCTGCCTGCTCAAGCTCTTATGTCACTTTGTGTCAACAAAATGACATTCTATGTGGCATAGCTTTAGAAAAATGGGGTGTCCAGATTGCTACTTTTTGTTGCACCAGCTTCGAGCAGCCTTGGGATGTGACATAGTTCAAATTTCCATCCGCCCATCTAGCAGCCTTGGGATGTGACATAGTTCAAATTTCCATCTGCCCATCTAGCAGCCTTTGGATGTAACTTAGGAGTTCAAATTTCAATTCGTCTATCCATTTGTTTGTCCACCCATCTATCAACAATAAACATAAAAGTATGTTTTTCTGCCGCAATGATAGCTGTCAAGTGTCAAAACTTGCACATTAATTGTCCTGGTTCATAGTGTGTGCTGACAATGTACTCTTAACCCTTAATGCGCCAATCGCAACAAAAGTTGTCGGCTTTTCTCATCTGCTGAAATTTTCAAGAAGCCTCTATGGCAAACAGTGTGGACCCAGATCAGATCTGGGTCCAAGCTGTTTGTTTCTATACTTAATTTGTCAGTAATGTTAGGCAATCATTTGCAGCAGACGACATTTTCAGAGGCTGTTTTCTTGGCGCTTTAAGGGTTAAAATGTACTCTTTAAGCACCCACTATGAACCAGTAACTCTGACCCACTTCTCAAGCTTTTGTGACCTTGACACAGGGTAAGGCCAAATAAAAAAATATGTGTGTTTTAGGTAACATGTGTGATAAATTTAGGTAGGGTAGGCACACATAATTTTTTTTTTCTGGAAAAAAAATAATTTTAAGCATTTTGAAAGGCATTTCACCTTTCAATATGCATAAAATTATATATTTTTTCCAGAAAAAACCTGAAAAAATTCTAGGTTTCACCAGTAAATTTTGGTTGGGTCGGGTTACCCTAAACACAGGTAATTTTTTATTTGGCCTAAGTGTGACACTGCCTTGTGTGGAACTCTTGTCTTATTTCTCAACATAAAACATGCTTGTGGTACTCAATGGAAGCATCTAACTGAGATGCTTCCATTGATGACATCAACAATTTTTTTTTAAAAAAAAGATTACAGATAAAAACGGCCATTTTTGTTTAAAAAAAATGCCATCTTACCTAAGCCTTGCAGGACTTTAGTTAAGAGTGCGTAACAAAAATTTAATTTTCTTATTTCTCAACCAAAACATATGTTGTGGGTACTCAAAAGAACCGTCTCAATGAGACGGTTCTTTTGAGCACCCAAAGCATATGTTAAAATTGATGGGTAAGAAAATATTTACAATTTTACGCTGAACATTTTTGTTTTTCTAAACCTGTGGCCTTGGCTTAATATTGTTGTGGTCTCATCGATTGATTGGCTACCTGACCTCACTGTAACCTGCAAGAGCATACATGTTACATGGTATGTGGCTTATCTAAAATTCTTTCTTTGCAAGCGGCGACTTTTGTCGATAACCTTTGCAAACAGTTTGGACCCAGATCAGGACCCAAAGAATGTTGGTCCTGATCTGGATCTAAACCATTTGACACACTGATAGCGTTCTTGAAAGATTTTTTTTAAAAAAGTTAAAGAGACTAAGTCTGCAACTTTGAACATTTTTCGATTTTTTTTTATTTTCTTTTTGAATCATTTGTAAAAGTAGAATTGAGTTATGTTTTCACAATAAATCTGTTCACTATAGCTGAAAACTGCACGGAAAAGTGAATTATATTATAAAAACCGGTGTGTTGGTAATTATTTGCGTCCCTCCAATAATTATAGACTGTTAATTTTAACATAAATGCTGTTGTTTTGATACTGATAATTTGTTAAGATTTACGAAATAGGTAAAATGTATACCTGAATTTTAGTTTTTTTACGGTGTTCTTGAAAAATAGAAACATTAGTTCTAAAATTAAAAGATCAAAAGTTACAGACTATGCAGCTTTAATTTTGAAGTCACAGGCAATAACAAAAGCTTGATATATTACCGTTCTGTCCGTCCTGATCTGGGTCCAAACTGTTTGCAAAGGCTGTCAGTAGATGACAAAAGTCGCCTCAAGCAAGGAAAGTACTGTTAATAATTATGCTCAATATGATTTGATACATGTACTTTGTATAAAAGGCTTAATGAAAAGCTAGTTTTAATAAAGTTGTATTTATTTGTTTTAATACTTTATATATTGAATATAATTTGTGAAACTTGTGCTTGTTTATTTTGTTATTCAAATTTAAATAGGACTTTTCATATGACGTCGCCTCTGAGAGTGATATAATGCCATGCAATAAAATCGATAAACCACTAGTGTTTTACAGATTTTCCGGAAACGTTATGACGTCCATAATAACGTTGCCTACTGTACATAATAACAAAATAATAATGTTTTTACGGCAGAAATGAGATTTCAAAGTAATCTTAATGTCATATGATAAATACAATCTAACATTTGTGCTTTTGTATTATTGAATTTATTAAACTTGTTGCGAAAAAGATAAAATGCTCGGCAAGCCTCGCATTTTATCCATTTTCCTCAACTGGTTTAATAAATTCAATAAAACATGAGCACTCATCCTCTATATAGGCCACAGGGGGGAGCTTTTTTAACAATTGGTTGTCCCTCGTCAGTAGTGTGTCGTCCATGTTGTGTTGTGAACAACTGCTTCAAAGGACATCTCCAAAACTACTGGTAGGATTTTGACCAAACTTGTTTTAACAACAGCAGAATCTAGAATGAAGATTTGGCCAATAGAGAATACTAGGTGTCTTTTGATATCAAGTTTACCAGGCAAGGCTTTGAGAACGCTTGTTGACATCGCGAGGCTTGCAGAGACATAGAGAATACTAGGTGTCTTTTGATATCAAGTTTACCAGGCAAGGCATTGAGAACACTTGTTCACATCACGCAGCTTGCCAAGGGATTCAACATGCATTCTCAAAGCTGAGCCTGATAAACTTGACATCAAAAGATGCGAACCTGGTATTCTATTTATCAGTTTACCCATTGTTTCACTCTTCATTATACCCCCCCCCCCCCCCCCCCCCCCCCCCTTGTAGGGGGTATACTGTTTTCACGTTGTCCGTCTGTGCGTCCGTCCGTGACGCTTTGTTAATATCTTGAAGAGTCATTGCTGGATTTTCATTAAACCTTGCAAACATGTTCATATATGCAAGACAAATTTTTTAGACAAAAAAGTAAGGGCTAGGGGCCAATTCTATCAGAGTTATTTCCCTTTGTAGTTCTAAATGGCTTTTAATATAGAGTTTTATGCTTATGCTATTATAGGCCATACATGGGCCCATCAACTCCTACCACAGCTTTTGATGGAACAATTTGATACTTTTCCTATACAATGTAAGCACATTGAACATATGCATGAAAAAGTTTGGTTCAGAAAAAAATAATTTTTGACAAAATGACAGCTGTGAGAACTTAAGACAATTTTTCCCCAATAGGGCTTTTGTATATGCATAGATTGTGCCTTTATGGGCCGATCAACTCCTACCTCAGCTTTTGATGGAGCAATTTGATACTTTTCCTATACAATGTAGACACATTGAACATATGCATGTAGGAGTTTGTTTAGAAAAAATAATTTTTGACAAAATGACAGCTGTGAGAACTTAGACAATATTTCCCTAATAGGGCTTTTGTATATGCATAGATGGTGCCTTTATGGGCCGATCAACTCCTACCACAGCTTTTGATGGAGCAATTTGATACTTTGCTGATACAATGTAAGCACATTGAACATATGCATGTAGGAGTTTGGTTCAGAAAAAAATAATTTTTGACAAAATGACAGCTGTGAGAACTTAGACAATTTTTCCCTAATATGGCTTTTGTATATGCATAGATGGTGACTTAATAGGCCAATCAACTTCTACCACAGCTTTTAATGGAGCAATTTGATACTATGCCGATACAATGTAGACACATTGAACATATGCATGAAGGAGTGTTATAATTTTTGTTTGCACATATTATACTGAAATCTTCTTTTCAAAACTAAAGTCTGCTGGTTTGAACTATTACTTGACAAGTTTTTTCTCTGACTCTTACTGTGCGGGGGGTATCTAATAAGCATTGCCTATTGACTTTTTTCATTTTTGTGTTGATTTAGTATCATTAGTGACGTCATTCAAAATGTGCAATGTCATCATTACCTGATAAAGGCACATGGCGTGAGATTGACAATGTTTAACAGGCAACTCAATGTGGTTAATATGAGAGGTAACTGATAAGTCTGAGGGATATTAATTTGGCGTCCTCTGTATGTCTGTCCATCCACACTGTTTGTCCGTAAGGAACCATATCTCAGTACCTATTGGTCAGATTTGATTCATTCTTGGTACAAATGATAAGTTCCATGACTCTCGATATCCTATAAGTTTTGTCAAAATCGACCTCTTAACACTTTGAGTTATAGCCCTTGTTTTAGTATAGACAATTATAATGCAAAACCTATCACTTTTTGTCTGTCCGGAACCATATCTCTCAACCTATTGGTCAGATTTGATTCATTCTTGGTACAAAAGATAAGTATCATGGACTCTCGATATCCTTTAAGTTTCGTCAAAATTGACCCCTTAACACTTGAGTTATTGCCCTTGTTTTAGTATAGGCAATTATATTAATTTTTTTGTGTGATAATCTTCACATTTCATCAAAGCTATTATATTTAACAACTTTTCACTATAGACCATGATTGTCCAGTGCCTGTAGGTAGATAAGCATGGCAGTGTCAAAGTTTTACCTCACCCCACGTAAGGGGTCAAAGGTCAAGTTTTGCAATAACTTAGGCAATTGTAAATATTTTTTGCTAAAATGTTGCATGCAGGCAGAGCAGCAAAAGATAGGGAACATATCAAACGGGATTTTAGTCTGAAGGCCTTGGTCAACCCCCCTCGGGTGGGTTTAGGGGGTGAGGCCCCCCGAGGCCAAAATAAAACTTTTTCCGAATATGGTCATGTTGCATATCAAATTAAAGCTGACGACTCTTGCAGCAAGGTTGTGGCAAGTATTTTGCCTCAACCCAGGGGGTGGGGTCAAACCATATCTTTTTCTGAAAGTATGTAGTCATGTTGCATATCAAATTAAAGGGAATTGAGCACAGAGCTCCATGAAAGCAAATATGCTGTCATTACACACACCATGGGCCCCTGGGATGGGGTCAAGAGGTCATTTTTTATCTATTTGTGTCTGAAAGTGGTCATGTTGCATATCAAATTAAAGTGGAAGAAGTGTAGACCTACATGCAAGGTAACAGTTTGAATTTACACACACACTTGACCTCTGGGGTTGGGTTGAAAGTCAGATATTGAAATTGTGTTGGTGTAAGTATATTTTTTTTTATTAAACTAAGCACTAAAACATACTTGACAGGCATTTGTTATGATCTGAATGATACGGAAGGTGAACTTCAGGTTTAAATAAATGTGATTTATGTTTTGTGATTTACATGTTTCTCTCAAATAACCCTTCGTCAGGGATATAAATTCCTCTAATTTGTCTTGTTCAATTTCAGTCCACTTGCATTAGCATATGCATGCACTCAGGCATACACAATGTGTGCAAACATGCACACATGGACAGGGGTTACTCTATATGACCGTCTATAGTGGTAGGGGTATAATAATTCCACAAGCACTCAGTGTAACTGTTTTATTCATTTATAATGAGACAATAACATACATGAATGATAAACAACTGACCATAGTATCCACAAAGTGATTTCATATGACTGCAGCCATCAGGTTTAGATAAACAAAAAATTTCAGAGTAAACTTACCCATCAGTTTTAACATATGTTTTGGGTGCTCAAAAGAACCGTCTCATCGAGACGGTTCTTTTGAGTACCCACAGCATATGTTTTGGCTGAGAAATAAGAAAATTATTTTTCTGTTACACACTCTTAACTAAAGTCTTGACTGCAGCCATCAGGAGAACACTGAATTCCTATGCAAACTCAAGATTCTTGAAATACGGAATTTACCTAAACACAGGTTTTAGACAGTGTTCAATCTAGGACATTTTTAAGGGGGTCATTTTCATTTTATTTCAGATGAAAATAAAACACAGCCCAATATTTCCCCATTCACATAATGTAAAAGATGGCCCGCTCAAGCTTAACCAAGGGGCCATTTGATGAAAAATGGGGCCAATGGCCCCCTCTAGATTGAACACTGTTTAGATAACACAATTTTTCAGCATAAAATTGTAAATATTTTCTTACCCTTTATTTTATAGCATATGTTTTGGGTGATCAAAAGAACCCTCTCATCGAGACAGTTATTTTGAGTACCCACAGCTTATGTTTTGGCTGAGGAATAAGAAAATTCTTTTTTCTAATACGCACTCGATCTAAAGGTCTGCTATAATATGAAACATTAAAGATCAACTGAAAAGGTAAAAATAAGTTTTAAACCAAACATTTCAGATAATAGAAGTTATTGTGAGAAAATGATTGCTGAAAACCACATCTAAAAATTCCTATCCAATCAAAAGTTATGCCAATTTGAATTTCGGACTGGAAATTTTTCCCCAAAACAGACTTGAAAAACTAAAAATAGATTCTATACAACAATGCATCATTCTGTGATGTCATGTGAGTTTTGAAATTTTTCAATGAATTTAAATATTTGCAAATGCAAATAATTTGTCAAACTTTAGTATGCTTTCCTTCGAAACAGCGAAGATTGATCTTGCATAAATGGTTTTCTGTATGTTTAATATTATTTAATTAAAATTTTATGCTTAAATATCAAATTTAAATAAAAAAAAATTCAATTAACTTTTACCATGCATTTCTTATTCTAAATGATACAAAAATAAGTCAATCCAACTTATTTTGAAACATTAAACAGATAATCCAAAAACATGTTGTCTGAAAGGAAAAAAATAGATTTAAAATTTCAAAACAAAAATTTAAAATTCAATTTTTCGCTTATCTACGCAAATTTACCAAAAATCATTTAATCAGACAAAATATGATTTAGGCAATTTAAATGTTGGCATTTTTCAAACTGAAGATGTACTTTTCAAATATACAGAATGAGATATTTGAAGTTAAACCACCTTTTTAAATCCTCATATGACATCATAGAATGGTGCATTGTAGGATAAAATCTATTTTTAGTTTTCCAAGTCTGTTTTGGAAAACCAAAACCAAGTCTGGAATACAAATAGGCATAACTTTTTTAATAATTGGAATTTTTTTATGCGGTTTTCAGCATTTTGTTATATGATATCAGTTCATTTCTGAAACCTTTTCATATGAATTTTAAGTTTTTTTTAACTTTGAGTTGCAACATCGAGTGAAAATGCCTAAATGTTACATGAAAGTAACATGTTTATAACATAAATCAGATTTTTGTGGTTTTGAAAACTGTGCATTGCATAGGTTTAAGGCATATATGCATGGTTTTGAGAGGAAGTGCATTGACAGGTTTATTGCATTTATGCATTGTTTTGAGAGGCTGTGCATCACACAGGTTTATTGCATTTAAGCATGGTTTTGAAAGGCTGTTCATCACACATGTTTAATGCATGATTTTGAAAGGGTTACAGCGTACATGTTTAATGCATTTATGTATGGTTTTGAGAGGGTGTACACCACACAGGTTTAATGCATGGTTTTAGTGGGTGTGTAAGACACAGTTTTTGGTTTGATTCTTTATAATCCCAGTCAATAGCTATGATCATGTTGGGACGGTCAGTTCACCTAACTACACTTTTTTCCTAGGCAAGCTTGACTAAGCAGTTAACCAGTACTTTGTGCACATACTTTCGCTTGCAACTGACAACAACCCTTCTTGAATCAGTGAAAGGGAGGTGAATGGCGGTAGAAATTATTTCAAGATCAATCTCCACGAAAGTATGGGACCAGGCCAGGATCTAGCTCGTGACCCTTGGATCTGCAGTCAGACACATATCTACAGCCAGACACATTACGGACCCCGCTGCCCTGTATGTAACACACAGGTTTAATGCATTTATGCATGGTGTTGAGAGGGTGTCTATGTGCAGCACATAGGTTTAATGCATTCAAACTTAACCCTTATAATGTCTGCAAAAATGTCTTTGCTCAAGTCGTCTGCTGCATATACTTGCTTGCATTACGGACTCATGTAAACATAGACACATACAGTTTGGATCCAGATCACATGGCTCCAATAAGAGCAGTATGATCTGGGTCTACACTGCTTTACCAAAAGGCTTCTGAAACACTTCAGCAGACAACAAAAGCAGACTACATGTATTTATAAATGTTGTGATTGGTGCTTTAAGGGTTAAATTCCATGTTTAAATATATTATCAGGGCCCCATATAAGAGCGTAACAGAATATTATTTTTCTTATTTCTCTACCAAAACATATGTTGTGTATACTCAAAAGCAAAGTCTCAATGAGACGGTTCTTTTGAGCACCCAAAACACATGTTTTAACTGATGGGTAAGAAAATAATTATAATTTTACACTAGAAAAAATTGCTTAACTGGCCCTATGATAATGACTGCTTTATATAACACGGGAAAACAGAGATAAAGATTCATTAACAAGAGTAAGGATAAAATACAGATTAAAAGATTTAAAATTGTGACATCTTCTAAGAAGATTGCTAAAAATAATTTTATGTTCATAAATACATATTAGATTTTCAATTGCAAATAAGCTATAAAATATATCTTTAACAATGGTTACCCATATTGTTATGGTTTTCCTAATTAATATACTGACGGACTTAAAAAACGCAACACTAACTTCCCTTTATATCTTTCAAAATAAGATTAAATTTTCAATTGCAAATAAGCTATAAAAGATATCTTTAACAATGTTTACCCATATTGTTATGGTTTTCTTCATTAATATACTGACAGAATTAAAAAACGCAACACTAACTTCCCTTTATATCTTTCAAAATATGATTGAATGTAAACTTTCTTTGCTTTGATAATGTCATCATGTGTTGGCTTCTCCAACTAACACTTTAATTTTAATTGTTGAACTGAACTCGACGGCATTACTGCTTCAGTATGAATTTAGTCGCTGAATACTTTCTTAAGTAGAGGAGATTTTTAGTAACCAAATGAAAGGGTACCCAAATGAAAGGGTACCAAACAGACAAACGCCAAATAAGCAAACACGTATCTCAGACATTCCAATCAATTTGAGAGTGATTCCTTGATGACTAATGAAGTCCATGACACATATTTGATGCGTCTCGTGTTTCTTAATTTAAAGTAGTATGGAATACTTCACTGATAACATTTTGGCACATGAAATATTTTACCCTTATCTCAAAATGTTTACATTTTTAATGTGTTAAATTTAATTTAATTGGACAAGTTTTTCATGTGTTACCAACAAATGACCACTCTTTAATATAAAATTATAATGATAGTTTTGCCCTCTTTTTTGAGACATAAATTTAAGCTGCAATCCAAGTGTTGTATTCTTTAAGTCCATCAGTATAGTTACTTCAGATGACTGCAACTTCCATTAGCATGTTTCCTGCCATTCACAAAATTGCTGTCTGCTCTCTCATCAGCTTATGTACTTTGGCAGCCTATATTGCAAACACTATGGACCCAGGGTTCATAGCGTTTGCTTCCATGATAAAATAAGTCTGGAGTGCATTTGAATACACAAGCATGCAGCAGACGTAATAAGCGGACAACATTTTCTGGACAAAATTTTATAGATAGAATAAACGTGAGCCCTTAAATTGCAAGATTCTTGTCTGCTAAATTCTTTTCATTACAAAACAGATGCTTTTTAAGTTGCAGACCAAAAGTAGGGATCCTGATCTGACTATTGTAAAGGGAGCACTTTGATCTGGTTACACACTGTTCTTCAATTTTGGCTTCCAAAATATATCAGCAGACTGCACTGCAAGCACCTGTATTCAGCTATATGCATGGGTGAAAGTTCAAAATTTCCCAAATCCGGAACTTTAGAAATTCAAATTTTAAAACTTGCAGGATGCCTACAAAAATGAATAACTTCGTTTTATAAATGATTAATTGAGTTTAGATCATCTGTAAACTAATCAGAGAAGCTATTTAAATCTGCCTAATTCAGCATTTTCAGGCATGGAAAGTCAGCCTCAAAATCCTGAATTCAGGATTGATCCTGAAAACTTTCACCCATGTATATGACAGTGAAAGTTTTTTTTTCATCAATATTTTTTCCTCAAAAAAATGTCTGTCCCTGAGGTTATAAAACTTTTTCCTTGCTCAACTCAGCTAAGCACAAAATTTATCCTGCTCATAAATGTTAAAATGCCAACAATTGTTGGCATTTTAACATTTATTAGCAGGATAAATACATCATAGGAGAGCTTAAAAGCAAGAAATATATATCTTTTTTGGCATTTTAGTTTTTAAGAGCAGTTGAAATTATGCTCAGTTGAGTTGAGCATGAAAAAAAGTTTAATAACCTCGGGGCCTGCTTTTTATATCTGCTGCATACATTTAAGAAATGAATTCAATTTTTGGAATGTTCATGGAATCATGAATACTTCGGGTCTCCTGCAAAGTAAGTGAAGCCCGAAGGGCTTCACGTTAAATTTACAAGAGACCCGAAGTATTCATGATTCCATGAACATTCCGAAAATTACCTTTATTACTTATATTTACATTTCATATTATCAGTCAACTATCAATTTTCAATTTTCACCTAACTTGGCTGGTTTTCCAGATATTTTGAATTAAATCAGACATAACGTAGGGATTGGAATAGCCAAAATGCCAAATTTCCGCGCTTAACGTCATGGCGATACGTGTTCAACGTCACGCAAACGTCAGTAAACAAGCAACGTTATTGGATGGACTTGATGTTAGCCCGCTCAAATGGCGCGTATGTGGGTGTGGCTGAAATCGATTTGTTCATGAAGGTATGAACAACATCTCAAATGCAAAGGTTCATTTAAAGATTCGCAGTGGAAATGTAAATATTCCAGTGTACACTAGACTTTATTTTATCATGATTGGAAACAAACACTATGAACCCTTCATATTGCTGTAGTCATACTACACCGGCAATTTGGGCTTTGTTGCTTCTTCCGATGTTATAGTAAAATTACCTTCAAATAAAGGCTGACAAAAATGAGAACTTTTGAATATGTTTGCTTCGTGGTTGCATCCTCTAGTTATCAACATCTGCGTTGTTTTGCCAAAACGGAAATAAAATCAGATTTTAAATGTGTTTTTTACAGATATATAATATAAAATGTCCATAACGGTTTAGTCATGATTGTACGGCTTTGTCATAGATAAATTATCCACGATGACAAAACTGTACTTTGTTATTTCATAAGTTTTTATATAATTTTAAAGCTAAACAAAACAACGTGAATATGCTTAACAAAAACAACCGGAACGCAAGCATTTCGGGGAGTTTATCTGTGATTAAATGAAGAAATTGAACATGATGAGATAGTTACTTTAACACCGGAGTGACGATACCCAAATTGCCCGTGTAGTATGACCACAGTGAATATAGGCTATCTAAGAAAATAAGCAGAAAAGACAGATGACAAAGTCATGACTGGCAGGGAAATGGTTCATCTATTTAGCTTTGCCGTTTCATACCCCTGGCCTGCTGCCTAATACATGTATATATCATTTTGAACATATCAGATTCGGATCAGATGGCTTCGGACTTTTTAAGAGGTATTTTTGAACCACATAGCCCCTTATCACAATTACAACTGTGTCAAACAAATAGGCCTCAAGATATTTGGCAAAATCAGTGGACCATGAAGGCTCAAATTTAAGCCACAAAGTTGTCATGGCTGCTAAATAGGAAAAATACTGTATCCCCTTGAGACCATTAACCCTTTACTCCATAGGCTATTTTTAGATCATGACATCATTTTCTATTTTTAGACAACACTGAAAAAAATTCAAGAAAAATTTAAGTTAAGCTTTGAATACTTGAATACAAAAGAGCAAATGCTCCATTTTCTATAATATTTTCAAATACATGATATTTCAAAGGCGTTCTTACGGAGTAAAGGGTTAATTTACCTAAATCATCTTGCCCAGGTCGGCAGACAGTGAAATACAGGCTGCTAATTCTTGTAGAGATATACGGATGAATTGTAGATATGGAATTTTGAGATTTCAAGGATTGTCTGCAAGTCAAATCTGGGTGCCAATACCTAAAATATTTGAGACGCTGTGCACTGCACAGGTTTTATGCATGCATAAAACCTGTGCAACACACAGCTTCTCAAAATCCCACAATCTGAATTAATCAGCTCTTACATATAAATTAAAAAAAACAACCTCTTTTCCATATGAGCCAGTACACAACATTTCCCCACTTATTGCATACATTTGTGTTGATGCTTTAAATCCCAGTCAACAATTTTTGAGCCATGTTGCGACAACTTCTTATCATCATGGGTTTACCCAGAAAAAAGAAAAGGATAAAACATCTTGTTCAAGGACACAAGGCAGTGCCTCCGGTGAGTCTCAAGGCAGCAACCTTTGTCTTAGCACTGTGCTCCTCCATATTGTATTACAGTCAAAACTCTTTATAACGTCACTCTTTATAACAGAATATTCACTATCTGACATTAATTTGCAGGGAACAGATCTGTTTCCATAAAATACCGTCTTTATAACAGAATATTCAGTTAACAACAGCGACAGTAAGTTCTGGGAACAGATATACATTTTCTATTGAAAATAAATTCATTATAACAGATTTTTACCATGTGTCAGTCAATTTTGGGGATCGCACCAAGGTCTTGTGCATGAACAGGTATCTGTCACATTTGGTAATAGAGAAGCTTTGTGTACTTTGATGCAATGTGAAATTAAACCGATGTATACATTTGGAATAATAGCATTTAAATTCATTTGTATGTTTTCTTTTAGGAAATGACCATGATGTGGAAACCTGGTTCTGGTCAGCATTTCTTTATAACAGCAAATTCACTTTAACGTCAAAGATAGCTTGGAACAAACATGGTCGTTATAAAGTGGGTTGACTGTATTAGTGCACAAATGCCTTTAATAAATGCCAATCTTGATGTATACAGCGAAGTTAAAACTAGAAATGTTGGTCTGGTTCATCTACATCCATATTTTGTGTATGTGAGCAGCAAAGGCTCTGAGCACTCACCAGAGCCGTTGCTGCTCACTGATGCGATAAGTAAAAAAATATTGTGCACTGGCCTTTACATTATTGGCATATTGTCAAGCCATATTGTTGCCAAGTGTTGACTTTTCAGAACTTTTCTCAGTTTTGTTAATCCACTTTTCCACATTTTTGTTTTTGATTTGTTTGATTTGATCTTTATGTCCCATCAACAATCTTTCAGTTAACATTAAACAGGGACTGGTCTTCCTGGGTTGAACCATTACTAAGCTAGGATAAATGTGTCTTGCTCAAGGACCACAACCCAGTGACGCCGGTGAGGTTCGAACCGCTGCCCCTCGGTCTCGAGCCAAGCACTCTACCACTGGGCTCCCATTTTTTCCACATTTTTAGTTTAAGTTAAATTCTGTATCTGAAATAGACATGATTGTAAAAACACTAATGCCACCCCCACCCCAGAAAATATCCAATTCACAGTACATTTATTTTGAACTATCATTATATATTTATTTTCAAAAGTGGGTCAGAGGTCGAGGTCATATAATTGGTATATTTGAAAATCTCTTCCCTCAAGTTATACACATGAGAAGTATCAAAACTGTAGGTCCAATAACTCAAATGATATGGCAAACTTAAAACTTTGTTAGATAAACACATACATGCACACACATATACCAAAAGTAACATATAGTAGATGTTCTAACATTTCGAACACTAGTTGCCTGACAAAACAGGCATAGACAAAACAGCACAGACCCTGATCAGACTGCATCTTCAGAAGCAGTCTGATCGGGTCTTCCCTGTTTGCTATTCTGACAAGCCTATTGTGAGTTCCAGCCCCAAAAAACCAACAGTTTATTAGAGAACAGACAAAGGAAAGTGTTCGAAATTTTAGAACATTTACCGTAACCCCATAAGGGGGTGGTGGGTTGGTGTTTGTAATGTATTTGCCATTTCAGTCAGCTGCAATGATTCTGGTATAGTAAAAGCTGTGTAAAATGGCCACTCTCAAAAAGACCGACAGTTGGTTTTCAAGACCAATAATCACTTAATGCAGGTCAAAAGTATTGCAGAATGCTCCTCTTTCGACCTTCATTAAGCTACCATGTGTCATTAAGATCTTTGTTTTGTCTATTTTTGAGTGGCCGTTTTACACAGGTTTTACTGTATATACATTCATATCACTAACACATAATAGGTATAAAAATATTGAAAGACATTCCATGTTTCAGCTACCATTAATGCAATTCACAGGCGGGCAGTTACAAATAATTTTTCGTCAATACAGCAAAACCTTAATGTCACTATGTCCGTCTCAAATGTTTGTGTATGATGCTCAACATTTGGATGATTTCCTGTCTTCGTGGGTTGAGCCAGAACTAAGCAGAGGCTAAATTGTCTTGCTAAAGGACACAACACAGTGCTGCCGGTGAGTCTCAAACTAGCCATCAAGAGGTCCTGGTTTATAAAAATGCTTGATATACAAATAAGGCAGTCTAATTAGCATTTGCTGGGCTTGTTGGTCGGTTTGATTCTTTACATCCCAGTCAACAGCTATGATCATGTAGGGAGGGTCAGTTCACCTAACCACACTTTTCTCCTTGGCAAGCTTGACTAAGTGGTTAACCACTACTTCATGTACATACTTTCGCTTGTAGCTGACAACCCTTCTTGAATTTGCTGGGCTTGTGAATACACTTGTTTAGAACCTGTTTTTTGCATTGTATCTAAGTAAAATCATTTTGGTTGAGTATAAATAGTTTAAGAATGCCTTATTGTCTTGCATTTTCTAAACAATAAATCATGCTTTCACAAATGTCTAAATATGCACTTTAAAAGACCTTTAAGTCAAAGTGAAACGTAGTTACACACATTGCTTTAAGAATGATGAATCATTCCAGAACTCATATAGGTATGGCTACAATAAATGTTCTAAAATTGCAAACACTAGTTGCTTGCCAGAAAGGTCTAGACAAACAGGACAGACCCAGATCAGACTGCGTCTTCAGAAGCAATCTGATCAGGGCCTTCCCAGTTTGCTTATTCTGACAACATTTTGTGAATTCCAGCTTTGATAACCAGTGTTTGAGAAGAGTATGAGAAAAGTGTTTGAAATTTTAGAACGTTTACTGTATGTAAAATTCAAGGACTTTTCAAGGACCACTATAGGGTATTCTCACAAGTTTTAAGGATAATTACAGATTTACACATTATAATTCAACTTTTCAAATGTTGGTGAGACAATGCCTATAAAATTGCATAAAATTGTTTGCCTTAATTTGGTGCAGCAGTTGCTGCAACAAATGGACACAAAACATTTTTTGTCCAATTTGGGGTTCCATTTATAGGAGACATACGAAATAGAATCATTCAAGTATACTCAGAAGAAAAAGTTTAGTCAGTATATATGTTTTCTCATAAAATCAACAATACTGCATATATCATTGTCAAATTTTATACACGAGTTGTATTATCGTAACTTAACATGTACCTGTTATTGCGTGACAAATAATGCCTTTATTACACTGTATCAACCAAATTTCAAAGTGCTCGATGTGCACGTGCTGCGGTAAACCGGCAGGTTTTTTTTCTCATATACTGTTTGATATTGAAAGAGAGTTGTTCCCATTGCAATAATCCTGAGAAAATTCAGTGTTAGCAAGCTTAATTCGCCGTCCAGGCTATCAACAAATTACAGAAATACCGCGTTTTGACGTCTTGAAACAGGTACTCGTGTTGCTGACGTAACACGCACTTTTGGATGCAATGAACAAACAATTTATCGTCTGCAAACACGTTTTCAACATCCTGGCAGTAAAAATGACAAGCCTCTGTTGGGGAGACCACGGATAATGAGGCCATTTGAAGTTAGGGTCAAAGTGACGTCAACATGACGCAATCGCTTCATGGCCGCTTGGAAACTTCTTAAATTTCTTAGTCATGCAACAGGTATGAGAATTTCCGTCTGTACTGACAGAAATCGTCTGAGGGGCGCTTGACTGATTTTTGAGTTATGAAATTTGAATTTTAATATTGACCACTTTGTGTAATTTTGATGAAGAAAATGGGTATATTTTCAGAATGTTTTGTTGAAAATGTTCACATTTGTAAGAAATTACATGAATTTATTTTGAGCAAGGTTTCCGTCAATATTAAGGCTGTCTTACAAAATTATTGCACACAGTGTCTGTACTGACTAAACTTTTTCTTCTGAGTATACTTTTCAAGACCTTAGATTGTTGTTCTTCACTTAAACACATGCTGCAGGCCGGCCTACTGGACAATCCCACAGTGGCATGACAATGATGACATCCTGTGGCTGAAGTCCTCAATACTGTTTTCCAAGAGTTTTCAAGAGAGATTTTCATTTCAAGACATCACTCCATTTTCAAGGATTTTAATAAGGCATCCCTCCATTTTCAAGGACTTAAATAAGACATCCCTCCATTTTCAAGGACTTTAATAAGAAATCCCTCCATTTTCAAGGACTTTCCAAGGCTGTATGAACCCTACATTCTGAGAGCAGCAAGATAAATATAGCACTAAAATGCTTTTCAATTTGCATTTATCAGGATTAAGACAGCAATGAGACAATTCATATGAAAAGTAGTTATCACATGCTCATGCAGCCTGGCCAGGACTTTCTCTGTTCACTCTCAAAGTATGAACGTAGATGAAGGTTCAAACTGGGTAAGATGCTACAGTAAAACCTGCCTTAAGGGGCCACTCAAAATGAAGACCAAAAATAGTTTTCAAGACCGATTATCGCTTAAATAATGCAGGTCAAAAGTATTGCAGAATGCTCTCTTGGAGCATTCTGAAATACTTTTGACCTTCATTACGCTACCATTTGTCTTGGAGACCTTTGTTCTGTCTATTTTTAGATTGGCCACTTAAGACAGGTTTTACTGTACTTCTTTGTTGTTTTGTGGTTGTTGTTTTTTCAACCAAATGTGCCATTATTATTTTTTGAATCTTCAAGAAAAAAAATGCTGTGGGACTCATTGGAAGCATCTCAATGAGACACTTCTAATGGGTACACAGAACACGTTTGCATAGGTCCAGATAAGGATTTTTTTTATTAAAAGTATAATCTTTTCTTACCCATCAATCTAAACATGTGTTTTGGGTGCTCAAAAGAACCGTCTCATTGAGACGGTTCTTTTGAGTACCCACAACATGTTTTGGCTGAGAAATAAGAAAAATAATTTTTCATAACACTCTCTTTACTAGAGGCCTGTTTGTGTATTTTATCTATGAAAAAAAACATTCAGGTATGATGTTCCTTTAACCGAAATGTAAATATTTTTGTGTATTTTATCCATGAAAGCATCCGTTCAGGTATCATGCTCATTTCTTAAAAATCAAAGTGTCAATATTTTTCAAATCTTTTGTGGAGACATTTCCAATGAGTACCTAAAACATATTCATGTGATGAGAAATGATATTAATTAAATAGAAATTGTGCTTGTAAAACCTCAACCATATGCTTTTACAACTATCAAAGGCCGTAACTGTCAACACTTTATTGAAAAATGTTGATATCCTGCTTGCAAAAGTTGGTCAGTTTTTTTTTAATGTAGAATCAACATATGAAATTCCAGACCTTTACATGCATTTTAGCTTATTTGGTTTGATGTTTTACATCCCAGTCAACAGCTTTGGTCATGTTGAGACGGTCAATTCACCTAACCACACTTTTTCCTGGGCAAGCTTGACTAAGCAGTTAACCAGTACTTTGTGCACATACTTTTGCTTGTAAGTGACAACAATCCTTCTTGAATCAGGAACTGGAGGAGAATGACCATCGAAAATATATCAGGATCAATCTACATGAAAGAATGGGACCGGGCCAGGATCAAACTCGCGACCCCTGGATCCGCATTCAGACTTGCTACTGACTGTGCTATGGGGCCTCTACATGCATGGCAGAAGATATTAAAGGAAGGCTAACTCAAACAGATAAGCTGAAAGCAATACGCCCCCTCAACATTTTCAAACTCAAAGGGGGCATAACTCTTGGATACCCCTCTTCTCCTACATGTCTACTTCTAATGACTGCATATATTTTATGCACAAACTCCAATATAAATGACTGTGTTTATTTGTAAAATAGGATATAAATTTTATCACAATTATAAGGTATAAGGCCCAACACAGGAAAACATCAAAATGGCACATGATTTTCATAAAGCTCAAAAGACCTGTCTAAACCATTCTTCTATTCAAGGGTGAAAGCTTTTAGGATTTTTCCAAATTCTGATGTTTTTTCAACAAAATTTCGACAGATTGTCATTTGACGATTGTCTTTTGACGTAATTTCTATGTGATGTTGCATTTTGACAAAAGGGTTTTCAACTTAGTCATGGAAGCACTCAAAAGAATGGTCTCATTGAAATGGTTCATTTGAGTACCCACAACATAATGTGTTGGTTGAGAAATAAGATTTTTGTTTTTAAATTACACACTCTTATCTATGGGCCCGATCCATTATTCGAAAGGGGTTGACAAAAATTTTGAGCTTCATGATTTCCACGTGCCATTTTGTCTGACTTCCCATTTGGGACCTCAGTAGCTGGTTGGCAGCTATGGCTGTCAGATATAGTCGTTGGAGTCCGAGTTAGACACACTGGCTCCTAATAAACTGTCCACCTCCCGACAGCGTTGCCGTGGCCCCGGCTCGGGAGTATATGTGAAGGTAAGCCCTGTTGAGTATATCACACCGTCGTTCCGCACCAACAGTACAGGAACCTGAAAGACAGAAATACGAGGGGTCCAGATAAACAAAATCATTACTGTTAAATTAGGCCAAATAAAAAAAGTACCTGTGTTAAGGATAACCTGACCCTACCTAAATTTACTGGTGAAACTTGCAATTTTTTCAGGTTTTCTAGAAAAAATACATGATTTTATGCATTTTAAAAGGCGAAATGCCTTTCAAAATGTATAAAATTTTGTTTTTTACCAGAAAAAAAAAATTAAACTTGAGGACCTGAAGCGCTCACCTGATCTCCTAAATAATGTTAAAATAGGTCAAGGTCAACTTAGGCTTATTATTCAAACATATTTTGTTTTACCATATATGGGCAGTGGCCATTTCGATCAAGTGACCTAAAAATATCATATTTATATTGTTTTATCTACTGAATACTCCATATGAAATTTCAGTTCAAACAGCGCAAGAATTCTGAGAAAAAGATGCTTAGATACATATAAAGCAGTCCAATATGAGTGGCCTTGAATGAAAGGTCAAAGGTCAGACAGCTTGACCTTTGGTGCTTATATAAAACCAGTGTCTCAGTAGGTTTAACGTTTTTCACAAGTACAAGTATTTCCTCTTAAACAGTTATAGAAAAATGAACATTTCAAGATTTTTCCAATATTAGGAATCAAATTTGGCTTTGTCGTAAATAAAGATCAAGGTCAACCCAGATTCATCATTTGTGCGAACCTGATAGGGCCCACATCCCAAATGCTACATACCAAGTCCCAAGGCCGTTGGCCTTTTGGTTCCAGAGTACAAGATATTTAAAGGGTTTTTACCTTATATGGGCATGGCCGCCATCTTGGTCACGTGACATTAACATTTGGTACAATTTACTCCCCTCAACTTAAGGAGTCTCCATATGAAATTTGAATTCGACTGGCCAAGTGGTTTCTGAGAAAACTATGTTTTAATATAATGATTAGTCTCAAATATGAGCAGGGAGTGCAGTGGCTCATTGGTAGAGCGCTTGACTCAAGACCGAAGGGCAGCGGGTTCGAGCCTCACCGACGTCACTGCGTTGTGGTCCTTGAGCAAGACACATTTATCCTAGCTTAGTACTGGTTCAACCCAGGAAGACCTATCCCTATATGACTGAAAGATTGTTGATGGGATGTAAAGACTCAAATCAAACAAACAAACAAAAATCAAATATGAGCGACCTTGGCTAAAAGGTCAACCTTGACCTTTGAAACTTATTTATAGCAATTGCCTCTTAACATATCAAGTGAAAACAATGACTTTGGCATCAATAGTATTCAAAAAATCAACTTTTCAAAAAATGTCCAATTTAAATGCATTAGGAAGCAATTTTGACCTTGATGTTAAGTAGGTCAAGGTCAACCTAGGATCATCATTTGAACAAACTTGGTAGGCAAGGTCAACCTTGACCTTTGACACTTATTTATAGACATTGTCACATTAGATTAAACATATCAAGTTAGAATAATGACATTGGCTTCAGTAGTTTTCAAAAAATCAACTTTTTAAAAATTTCCCCATTTAAATGAATTAGGAAGCAAATTTGACTTTGACGTTAAGTAGGTCAAGGTCAACAAAGGATCATCATTTGAATAAACTTGGTAGGCCCCACAACCCCAATACTACATACCGCTGCTACATACCAAGTCCCAAGGTCATCCACCTTCTGGTTCTGGAGTAGAAGATTTTCAAATGGTTTTTACCATATATGGGCATGGTGGCCATCTTGGTCATGTGACCAGGACCATTTGAACAAACTCTCATTCCCCCATCCTAAGGAGTCTCCTTATGAAATTTGAGTTCAATCGGCCCAGTGGTTTCAGAGGAGATGTTTGAAAATGTTGACGGACTAACGGACGACGGACACCGGAGTCACTGGTATACTAATAGCTCACCTCGGCGCCTTCGGCTCAGGTGAGCTAAAAAAAATATGTGCGACTACCCTACCTAAAATTTCCAAAGCCGTTACCTGAAACACACATTTTCTATTTGGCCTTGTGGTTATTTTCTTATCCACCAGTGTTAATATTTGTTTGGGTGCTGAAAAGAACCACCATCTCATCAAGGTTGTGGTTGATAAATAAGAAAGTTTTTTGTTTTTTTATGCACTATCGGTAGAGGAAGATCTGAATGTGAGAGGTTCACATCAACAAAATTTTTAACTTAAAATTGTGAATATTTTCTTATCCATTAGCCTTAACATTTGATTTGGGTGATAAATAAGAATACTTATTTCTAATTACGCACTCTTATCTAGAGGATGAACATAGGTTTAAATAAACAAAATTTTTGAGCATAAAATTGTAAATATTTTCTTATCCATCAGTTTGTTTTGGGTGCTTTGAGCATAAAATTGTAAATATATTCTTACCCATCAGTTTTAACATATGTTTTGGGTGCTCAAAAGAACCGTCTCATTGAGACGGTTCTTTTGAGTACCCACCACATATGTTTTGGTTGAGAAATAAGAAAATCATTTTTTATGGTAAACACTCTTCACTAAAGGCCTGGGCTGAATGACCAGCCCATAATATAATGTGACATTCCATTTGCGTAAAACCACTCTTTAACTCTACTGTATGTAAAACAGACAAATAGACTTTCCCATAAAGTTTGAACCAATTAAGTTAAGATGACCCACTGTATTGAAATCAGTTTTGCTTATGTTGATGCTTTATGTCCCAGTCAACAATTTTTCAGCGATGCTGGGAAGATTTCCTGCCTTTCTGGGTTGAACCAGTACTAAGCAGAGGATAAAGTGTCTAGCTCAAAGACACAACTCAGTGACTGGTGAGTCTCAAACCAGCAACCCTTTGATCTCAAGTCTAACACTCTACCACTGAGACACCACACTCTGCAAATATCAAAAACTGATATAACATTCACAACTCAGAAAGATCTCTGTGTGCACTTTTAAGAGCATTAGCACTCAATAGGGTGAATATATTGTATTATTATGTGTTTGAAAAAACTAATTGTAATGGTAGCGGGTCAACTCGGCCTGAAGTCAAGTCAGCCCGCAAGTCAAGTCGGCCTTGGGTCAACTCGGCCTGGTGTAGATTCCATTGTAACCTTTGAAAAATAAATGTTTGGTCACTAATTAATCAAAACATATTCTCTAATTGACAAACATTGCAAGTAAGCTCTTTGTGGATTTAATTAAAGGTGAACGGTCTACATGATTAAAGGTAATGACTGCCTTTAATCTAATGTAAGTTTTTGCACTTTTTGTCAGTCGCGAGTTCCCATATCTTTCAAAACAGGCATTTAGTTTTTTCTGAACATTTAATCAGTAAAATCAGCGGGTGCAATTAAAAGTCTAATCAAAGCAATTAACAAGAAAGGTATCGATTGTTTTTTTTTAAAAAAAAGAACGATTAGTGCGGTCAGGGAAACTCCATATCAAATGACATCGATCGGCTGATATAGAGTGTCCCTGGTGCGGTATAGAAAATGGAATAAGCGGCGCATAAAATTATGTTTCTTAGTATCAGACACCCTTCCTCCAACCTCTTTTATATAACATTTAACACATTCCCACCAGGCTTAACCAGGCCGAGATCTGACCAGGCCGACTTGACTCAGGCCGACTTGACCCAAGGCCGAGTTGACCTGCATTAATTGTAATTGTATTTACCTGTAGTGGTTGCCGCACCCATCTCCAGCCTGCCCTAAAGGCGGAGATATCTGGCACCACACATAACATACTGTCCTCACACCTGTACATTGTCTCTGCTTCCACATCACCGAACCACACGCGTAACACTGGCGTAAAATTTTCACCCGATAAATCCAACATTGCCACATCACCGCCTCCATTTAGCTGAAACGGATATGAAAATAAATTAAGAATAGAAAATAGCCTAAATATATATTCCTGTCAATAGCAAATGATTAGAATCTAGCTTTATGACATGAATGTTTTTTTCTTTCATATTTATTCATGTAGCTCATGGGTCTTTCAGCCAGCTCATGGGTCTTTCAGCCTTTTGTAAAACAAAACTAGAATTGTGTAGCCAATGGCCAGTCATCTCAAAATTCCCTTGCTAATAGGTTATAACCCTTCAAGTATATCAAAATGGTTTAACTGCATTATTGATAATCTGAGGATAAATCAGAGAAGCTGATTACAATATGTCTAATTCAGTGCTTTAGGCTCACTTTCTATGAACAGTGACACTCAAAATCAATAACAATATCCTCTTCCCTTTTTTAAAAAAGCTTGGGGATAATAACTGAATGTAAAATTGTGAATATTATCTTATCCATTGGTTATAACATTTGTTTTGGGTACTCAATGAGACAGTATTTTGTGTACACACAACATACGTTTTGATTAGGAAATAAGCCAGAAAAATTGCTATTACCAGTAGCCAGGCTAATACTTACATGTAAACTGTTTACAACTGGCACCGGGGTAACCGGTGATTTTACTGGCCCCATGCCCTCAAAGAACGTATATTCCGCCTTATCAGTACTGATAATTGTCCATGACGCGCCGTCATTAATCATTTCTTTGTTCGCTTCTTTGGGGCAAGGCGTGGCCTGGAATTGTATAATCCTCTCCTGGGATAAGCACAAATACATTCTCTCAGTGTCTTTCATATAGAAGGCACATTTGTGTAGCTGTGATACAGGATCATCCGCGTCCAATACTGCTGTCTGTTTATCAACTTTTCGGATTATCTAGAAAAGAAAAACCGGAGTTATTTCATTATCTGAGATTAAACAAGAGCTTATGAGATATATCCACTTATCGGATTATCTAGAAAAAACACACAATTTCTTTATCTAAGATTAAACGAGACAACTCACGAGATATATCACATTTTCGGTTTATCCAAAAAAAAAAAGGAAGAGTCACAGGTTTAGCTAAACTGAAATTATCAGCGAAAAATTGTAAATATTTTCTTTCCCATAAAGGGTCTTCTTCTCATAATTTTTCGCATATGTTTTGGGTGCTCAAAGAACCGTCTCATTGAGACGGTTCTTTTGAGTACCCACAACATATGTTTTGGTTGAGAAATAAGAAAAATATTTTTCTGTTACACACTCTTATCCAATACTGCTGTCTGTTTATCAACTTTTCGGATTATCTAGAAAATAAAAACAGGAGTTATTTCATAATCTGAGATTAAACGAGAGCTTACCACTTTTCGGATTATCTAGAAAATAAAAACAGGAGTTATTTCATTATCTGAGATTAAACAAGAGCTTACGAGATTTGTTGACTTTTCGGATTATGATCTATAAAAAAATATGAGATCAATTGAGTAATTTCATGGGATTTCGGTATTCATCACATTTGTGTAAAAGCCTCCTTTACATCTACAGTAGACTGGCCCCAGTTTCTAATGTCATTTATTTTTAGTAAAACTGATAATCTCTCTAAGATAGCAATTTATAAACTTTACTTGGAAGTAGTTCTGGGCTTGGACACTAAATATGACTATCAGAGAGGATAGAATTTTTTGAAGTTGATTTTTTTTTCATAGTTAAATGTTTCTATAAATGTAATTATGTATATTTAGTGGACTGATGCCAGTCTAACTCTTCGGCTGCGGTAATAATTGCAACTTAATACCGTCTGCTGGAATTGTTCATTTAAGAAATGAATTCATTTTTTGGAATGTTCATGGAATCATGAATACTTCGGGTCTCGTGCAACGTAAGAGAAGCCCGAAGGGCTTCACGTTAACTTTGCAAGAGACCCGAAGTATTCATGATTCCATGAACATTCCAAAAATTGAATTTATTACTTATATTTACATTTTATATTATCAGTCAAGTATCAATTTTCAATTTTCACCTAACTTGGCTGGTTTTCCAGATATTTTGAATTAAATCAGACATAACGTCAGGTTTGGAATAGCCAAAAAGCCAATTTCCGTGCTTAACGTCATGACGATACATGTTCAACGTCACGCAAACGTCAGTAAACAAGCAACGTTATTGGATGGACTAAACGTTAGCCCGCTCAAATGGCGCGTATGTGGGTGTGGCTTAAATCGATTGTTTATGAAGGTATGAACCACATCTCAAATGTAAAGGTTCATTTAAAGACTCGCAGTGGAAATGTAAATATTATATTCATGCATATATTTCAGTGTCACAGGTCAGAGTTTCCAAATAATAATAATAAATTTTTGTCCTGAAAATGTTGTCTACTTTATATTCAAATGCACTTCAGTCTGCTTTTGTTTATGGAAGCAAACAGTATGATCTGGGTTCATACTGTTTGCAATATTGGCTTCCAAAGTGTTTAAGTGAGCAGACAACAATTGTGGTAAATGGGGGTATAACTAGACTTTTCGCTTACTGTAAAGGCGGCATCTTTAATATTCATATCTGGGAGTGGTTCGGCTATCTCTTCTGCTAAGGAAGGGAAGTCAGGTTTTATTTATAATTTGGTAAAGAGTTAATAAGCTTTTTGAGCCGCGCAAACATGCGTGCATTTCATGAAAGTCCTAACCTTATACACACTGAACTCACATTTATTAACCCTTAAAGCCCATAATCACAAAATGTATGTTTTTGTCGTCCACTAAACTATTTGAAATCTCATAGATAGTGTGGAGCCAGATCAGACTGCTCCTGAAGGAGCAGTCTGGTCTGGGTCCACAATGTTTGCCCCCACCCCCTGCTTATGTTAAATAGACATTTTCAGATGCAGGTATTTTGCTGGCGTTTTAAGGACTAAATAATGACTGAGGTTGTGGCACAATATGATACAGTTACTTTTGAACAATGCTTCCTTTTCAGCTTTTACCTATGCCTAAGGTTGACTAGTCCTAATTACGCATTCATGAGGCGCCACCTTTACAGTAAGCGAAAAGTCAATAAAAAGAATAAACAAGCATGCACAGTGACATTGGTAGATGTTACCCCTGACATGTTCCATTATTTATCCACTCTTTGCCTACTAGTAATTTTGCAAGTTTGTCGTCTGCCGATATTTTTAAAAAAAAAAATCAAAGTTTTCCAAAAATTCTTTCAGGAATACCATCAGAGTGTCAAACAAGTTTGGATGCAGATCAGGCCTGACATTTTTATCTGGGTCCAAACTGTTTGCAAAGATTATCAGCTGACAACACTAGTTGTCTTTTTTTTTAAAAAAATCAACATTTTCAAAAAATTCTTTCAAGAATACCATCAGAGTGTCAGACAGTTTTGTATCCAGATCAGGCCCAACAAGATGTTAGGCCTGATCTGGGTCCAAACTAATTACAAAGATTATCAGCCGACAACACTTGTCGTCTGCAGATCAATATTTTCCAAAAATTATTTCAGGAATACCAGAGTGTCAGTTTTGGATCCAGGCCTGATTAAAGGATCATGACAACATTAGTCGTCTGCAGATTTTTTAAAAATCAATGTTTTCGAAAAATTATTTCAAGAATATCATCAGAGTGCCAAACTGTTTGGATCCAGATCAGGCCCGATGTTATGGCCGGCCTGATCTGGGACCAAAACTGTTTGCAAAAGCTATCACCAGACGACTCTAATAGGCAAAGAGATTAACACAGCTCATGTGTAGTACAATACCATACCAATCTAGGGAGGGCCATCCCTGTGACAGAACACACCAGTTTAACCGTAGACCCGTAGTGAATATACCCATCTCGTACTGTAAATTCCTCACTTTCACTTTCATTGTCATCCACTGAAACAAACGATAAAATGAGCCAGGGGACAAAAATATTTAAATATTGCACTTGTCCTGCAGGACTAGTGACTTACAATTTTTACTCGTCCTGTAAACACATGCACTTGTCCTTTAAAAGCGTAATGCAATAAGGACCTAAGGGAGTAATATGTAATATAAATTCCTCGAGTAATTCTTTCCAAAGCGAGTGCTTTGGGAAGAATTACTCATCCTTTCTAGATTTCACTCGTAATTACGAGCAGACCAGTGGAATTTTTGTCCCCTGAATGAGCCAATGTGGCATTTTGACAAGTGTGGACTCAGATGAGCCAATGCAGCCTCCTTTAAAGCTTTGATACTCCAAATGATGTTCAGTCAGTAGCTTAACATTCATAGAAAATTCAAGTGACTGCAAAGGCTCTGATTAGTCTGTGCCTATCAGCACCTTAGATAAGCAGCGTATTTGCGTAAATACGCAATTAAAATCCTCAAAAAAGCAATTAAAAAGAAATGTGTGCGTACTGAAAAGCAATTCAAACGATCGGTATGCAATTACATGCTATGTCATTGCGTACCATTTGGTCCATTTCATTTCCATTTAGGTAATAAACAAATGCCAGTCGGGTATTGATTTTTTTTTACCAGCGAGCTCTCAATATAACTCCAGTTTTATGAAAATATCGGTGCCCAGTCCAGTATTTCACGGAAAAACACTGATTTTAGTGAAACTTTTGCAAAGTGTACACGCTCGAATGTCAACAAGGGGATGAGATTTCCTTCAGGTACAATAAAATCCGCTAGTTTGATCCTTTAGAAAGGCAGACGATGGGAGTGAATAAATATGCAAGCACATACTAGACTGGTTCTCTCCCTTTAATAGCTTGTCAGCATATTAAGACAGGTAACTATTACCCGCCATTGCGCATACGTATAGCATACACACTGACGTCATGAGTGACGTAGTATTGGAAAATACCCTTGACATAAAGTGCATTTTTTAAACAAGCCGTTTTATCAAGCTTATTTTGTTCTGGGAGTTTATATTTTTTTCTTTTACTTAATTATCAAATTATAGCAACTGAAAAAATACTGAAGTTTGTGTCGAAAAATCTTTTCTGGAGCATGCGCAGTCGGATGAGTAGGATTCTCTACTTGTAATGAAATAGGTGTTACCAGTCGTTATATGCGTAGCGGAAGTGGAGCTTTATCAACGAGGGGAACCAATCTAAGCACATACCCGATGGCTTCATTCAATAAGAAAACATGTAATCACAGAAGAAAAAAACGTGGCGTAAAAAAATATATGAAAATACGCAATTGTTTTTGCAAGTACGCAATTGAGGATAACCATGTTGCGTAAGTACCCAATTGACCCAAAAGCTTATCTAGGGCGCTGGCCTATGCGCAGGCTGATCTGAGCCTTTGCTGGACGCACATACCACATTGTTGGAAATCTCATGTCATGGCTCAAATTCCATACTTAATTCCTTGTGTTTGTGTCGGTTTTTTTCTGGGTAAACAAGAAAACAGTAAAAAGACTCCAAAACATAAGACTATAATATTTTTTCACATTGGTGAGCAGCCAAGGCTCAACTTGCCTGTGCATCAAGGCAGTCTCATCAGAGCCTTCCATGCTTGCATACACACAAAACATGGAAGTCAGGGGATTTTCTGCCCTTCTCTAGGGGCCGAATTTCAGCCCCATTCCCAATAAAAAATAGCCACCTTTTTTTCCCAATACCATGTCCGTTTTTCCCAAATAAAGAAAAGAAGAAGAAAAAAAAATTAAAAAATTGTTTTTTTTTTTTACTATTTTTAGAGACCACTACTACTTATGAGATACAATGACCCATATCAGAATGATACTTAAACATGTGCTTAAGTGGTATGCTTGGCATAATACAATCTAAAATAACTTGATTTTGAGGATATATTTTGCTACCCTTGTTATGTTTCTATGTCGCTAATTTCTCCAAATCAGTGTAGAAAATAAAGCCAGAAAATTGAACAAAATTTGTTCAGACAACTTGTACCCCTTTTCCCCGGAGTCAATCATGGAACCACATTCTTGCTAGCAGACTAGGTGATAAGGTTTCAATTTTCTCCCAGCATTTTCAAGATTGTATATACTGACCATTTAAAAGCGCATTTGTCTTAAACAACGATGCAATTTTATTTATTTGTTTGTTTTATTGTAGATAATATATCTGGATCAGAAAAGTGTTGCCTACAAAGCAATTGTTATCAGAAGAAATAGAACATATTTTTTTTTCATGCAACTGATCATTGCATACATTCTTACTTTTTTCTAGTGTCCTTCTTACAAAGAATTATAAACTGATTTGACCAGCACTGGTATTTTTCTCTGTGGTCTAAATAAAATTTACAGCAGGAACCTATTTCAAGTTGACAAGTTGATACTCAGAAAAAGAGCAACCAGAATTTCTACCTATTTGAGGTATTCGGCGTTATATTCTAGACTGAAATTTTGATGTTAAGTCGATCCTTTTTCCAAATTTTGGCCAGGGGCCTTTTCCCAAAATTGCTGGAAAAAGCCCTGGAAGTAGAAGAATGCTAGGACCAAAACCTTGGGAGGTCTAGCCCCGCTAGATAGTGGCGGATGCACGATTAATCCTTTGTAGATAGGAAACCCAAGACAGGTACTTTTGGAAACAGTGAAGACTCAGATGAAATGCCGCATAAATGCTGCATTTCACCAGTCTTCACAGTTTGCCAAGATAAAATGGAGAAATACAATATTATGTGGAATATGTAACCTGTAACCCCTTAAAATATTCAAACGTATCATAATGACTTAACTGCATCAAACTTAAGGAGAATTCCATGGGTCTACAAAGGGCTAAAGAGTCACTTTACCCAAACACAGACCCTTAATAAATCTATTTTTGGGGTCCATATGAAAGGACCAGGTTATAAATGAAGCATGTTATAAAGGGACAATTTTACAAAGGAATTATAGGAAAATGACCATTAATGGTAATTTTCCTATAATACCTTAGTGAAATTCCATGTTAAACAAATTTGGGAGCCACATGATTATGTTATATCCAAATCTGTGTTATAAGGAAGCGTGTTATAAAGGGACTGCACTGTACCATTATCTAATGGGCTGGGAGGAGTGTAGTACTTACATAAATGAATGGTGAAAGCTCCCCATTGCGTTGAACTTGCATGGAAGTTGCCATTTTCAACATGGAGGTATCTCGTGCTCACCGTTTGTGAGCGTAATCTGTTGAAAAGAGCTACTTTGGTCCCTGATGCTATGCATACTGTCAAAATAAAAATAAAGCTAGTTAGCATATAGATTCCTTAATTATTGTTGTTGTTACACATCATTTCCAACAGTGTTTCAAATTCAGTGATATCACAATTGTAAGTTATCATATTATAATTACACTATTACATGACAGGTTGCTTTCATTAAAGCCGTATTCTTTTCTGAACCACACTTCTAACGCAAAATCAAACAGAACCTTTAATAATACATATATTGTTTCATCCATTGTAACACAATTTTATCTAAAAATTAAAACACTTATTTATGAAAATGAAAGTAGAACTTCATCAGTCAATCATTCCCTTTTAATCAAAACCTGATTAGGCGAATGTCTGCATTAACCCATGGCCGGTACAATGGTTTCGGCAAGGCCTCGTATATTAATTAAAGTTACATTCCTGAAACATTTTGCATTGGAAGTGTGGGTCAGTATATGTTGAACTATTTTATTTTCATTTGATTTTCATAAAGTTTCCACTGGAATGTTAGGTTTTCATGGATTTTTAAGAATATGGCCATAAATATTGCTGTCTGCCCCAATTTTCAAAGATTCTGTCAAGAAATTTGAAAAAGAATATTTTTCTTAACAGACAGGGCCATGAAAATGCAAATTTTCACTTGTGTACCACTTTAATTACCCCTTCATTACTAGCTCAAAGGGAAAAAATTCCCTTAACATTCATTAAGTGTGAAACCTGCTGATTGATTTTTTAATAGCCAGGGATTTTTTTGGTGTTCTCAGGCTCCCAAATTCAGTCCCATTCCCAATGGAATTAAGGTGACTTTTTTCCCAATTTTGAGAAAAAATCCCAATCTCCAAAAATATATATTTTTTTTTTGAAGATTAGGATTTTCATTTAGTCACCACAAATACAAGCTTCCGGTACATGGTGACAATCTACTACCATTGCATCTTATTTCTCCTTCAATTTGATGGCATAGGTATGAGAAATATCTAATTTCGGAGCGACTTTGGAGCATTCTGCATTACTTTTGACCTGCACTATTAAGCGATAATTGGTCTTGAAAACCATTTTTTGGTCTGTTTGAGAGTGGCGGTTTTACACAGGTTTTACTGTACATATTCCCAGTGAGCAGGTGGCAAAGGTTAATACACAAACACAGGTGCTTCTGTATTATAAAGCTAACAGGTCAATACAGGTAACTCCACAAGTAACTGCCCAAAAAAGTTGCACTTATTTGATGAGCAGGGCTTCGGAAGTCTATAGAAATTCCTGCCCAGGTATGTCAGAGAACTTTTGCTAATTTGATAAAATCACCAACCTGTGAATTCAACATTCATACTCATCAAACTTTCTATGATTTTGCAGCCTTAAATAGGCCTATTACACAGAATATACTTGTAAGAAAAAAAATGAAAATCCAGGCCTGAAAAATATGAGGCCTAGGCAGATTATAATAATTAGCCTTAGATCAGATGGCATTTTTCAACTAATATGTATGTATTTCATATTTCTTCTTATAACATTAGTTGTGGTGAACATTGGAAGTGTCTCTGTGAGCACCACAACAAAATCGAGATTAGCACAAAAACAAAATCGAGATGCCTCAACATTTTTTATATATGATACATATTTCGTATAAATCCTAGCAACCTCTTACCTACCTAGCACTATCCCTTCTTCGTACCCATGACTCTAGAAATTATGTAATCGAAAATAATTTTTTTCTTATTTCTCAAACAAAACATATGTTGTTGGTAATCTAAAGAACAGTCTCAATGTGATGGTTCTTATGAGCACCGAAAACACATGCTAAAACTTATGGATACAAAAACATCCACAATTTCATGCTCAAAAATATTGTTTATCTGGATCCATGCACAGGTTTAGATAATCAAAAAATTTCAGCATACATTTGTGAATATTTTCTTACCCATCAGTTTTAACATATGTTTTGGGTGCTCAAAAGAACCGTCTCATTGAGACGGTTCTTTTGAGTACCCACAACATATGTTTTGGTTGGGAAATAAGAAAATTAAATTTTCGTTACACACTCTTAAAGAGACTAGGTCTGCAACTATGATAATTTTTTGGAATTTTTTTATTTTCTATTTAAATCATTTGTAAAAGTAGAATTAAGTTATGTTTTCACAATAAATCTGTTCAATATAGCTGAAAACTGCACGGAAAAGTGAATTATCTTACAAAACAGGTGTGTTTTCTCTCCTGGTAAATATTTGCGTCCCTCCAATTATTATAGACAGCTAATTTTAACATAAATACTGTTGTTTTAATACTGATAAGTTGTTCAGATTTACGAAATTGGTAAAATGTATACCTGAATTTTAGTTTATTTACTTTGTTCTTGAAAAAAAAGAAACATTAGTTCTAAAATTAAAAGATCAAAAGTTACAGACTATGCAGCTTTAACTAAAGTCCTGGTCTATGTGAGGACCAACTCATTTTATACTTACAATCTGCATTTTTTAATGATTGTTTTTTCTTAGATGGTTTAGAAATCACTTTAATCCTTTTACTATTGAATACACCAATGTCTTGTCCACTCCCGTAGAACATTTTCACACTTAACATAAAATGTTTTCTCTTGTCAGAGTCAGAAATGTACAATGTCTTTGCAGCACAATAATTCTGAAAAGTAAAAAAAAGGAGAAATGTACCGTTAAACAAGGTTCGTACAGGCAAGTTTGTGTAAAATTCAAGGACTTTTCAAGGAATTCTAAAAGACTTTCCTACTGTTTTAAGGACTGAAAACTTAATGAAAAATACTGATTTACATGTTAAATTCTACTTCTGAAATGCTCGAGTCCATTACTAAAGATATTAGTTTTAGAAAATTAGTATAAAATTGTAGTGCCTTTATTTGGTGCAGCATATGCTGATTTGGTGCAGCATATGCTGCACCAAATAAAGGCACCACAATTTTATAATGATTTAGGTCTCCAAAAACAGTGTTGAATCCTCCTGTAAATAGTAAAATTCAAGGACTTTTCAAGGCCTTTGAGTGTTTTTCAAGTACTTTTCAAGGCAAATTTTATTTTCAAGGACTTTTCAAGACAGTCCTGTATATTCAAGTACTTTTCAAGCCTGTGCGAAACCTAAAAAACCTGTCTTAAGCGGCCACTAAAAAAAAGACCAAAAAATTGGTTTTTAAGACCGATTATGCTTAATGCAGGTTAAAAGTACTGCAGAATGCTCCAAGAGAGCATTTTGCAATACTTTCAAGTTTCTACATTCTTTAAGCTACCATTTCCCATTAAGACCTTTGTTTTGTCTATTTTTAAGAAGTTGTTTTACACAGGTTTTACTGTATAAGCTTAACCCTTTTACAAACAGTGAAGACCCAGATGAAATGTCGCATAATGAGGTATACACTGTTTGCCAAGGTAAAAAAGCTCTTCAGACAAAAATATACAATAAATCTTGAAAATATGACACCGACACCCTAGATATGTGTAATGGGCCATCTCAAGTTCATTGCATCAAACCAGAAGGAAGAATCCATTAGTATACAAAAAGTTAAACAATCATATATACTTGCCAAATAGAAAAAAAATATTCTGGATGTAAGTAAGGTAATACTATACAGGGATTTTCCTACCTTTTTGAAGTCAAGGGCCAGGGGCCTGTTGAATTTGGGAAAAAAGCGAACAAACCATAAAAATTGGGAAAAACTGGGGTCAGTAAAAATGGGACTGGACCTCTCCATTTAAAATCAATTTAAGATTATAACAAGTTGTCAGTGTAAACCTGTAACCTGTTGCATTGGCTTTTATAATTACTCATAAAAATTTGCATCATTGTGTGAATGTAAACATCTGTAACTTTGCTATTTTTGGTCCGATTTTCATGAATTTTTTTCATGAAGCCAAGGAATTGGGAATATAATACAGCATTTTGGGAAGTTTTTGCTCAATTTTTTATTGGGAAGGGGCCGACATTTGGCCCCAGGTTTGGTCTAGGAAAATCCCTGCTCTAGATCAGGTTTCTTCTCATTTTGGGATTTTTTTCAACAAATGCTGATAGAAATCGGTATTTTTGTCATTCTGGTACCTATATTTCTAAACAACGGACAGGCCTCCAGATAAGAGTGCGTAACTGAATATTATTTTCTTATTTCTCAACCAAAACATACGTTTTGAGCACCCAAAACACATGTTTAAACTGAAGGATAAGAAAATAATCGCAATTTTACGCTGAATATTTTTGCTTAACTGGCCCTATGCAACAGATATGATGCACTTTAACTGCTGCACAGTATACAAAATGGAAACAAGACTTTTTTCACTTCATGCTACTTATTTGTTTGTTTGAGTTGATGCTTGATTTCCTAGTCAACAATTTTTCAGCCATGCCCTTCTTACCTTTCCTTCTAAGTTTAACTGCACCATTTCTTGCTCGGAGTTTCCTATACCCATAAATGCACACACTGTTGATTCTTGTTCTGTTGATCCTTCTCTCTCCAGTTCCTCTTTCTTTCTCTTCCAACCATTACCAAATAAATAAATACAAGGTGGCGGACAGAAAAATCTGAAATGATGACAAAAACCATTTGAAACTACAGTAAAACCCGTCTTGAGCGGCCACTCAAAATAGACTTAACTAAGATCTTGATGACAAACGGTAGCTTATTGAAGGTTGAAAGTATGGCAGAATGCTCCCCTTGGAGCATTCTGCAATACTTTTGACTTACATTCTTGAAAAACAATTTTCGGTCTTTTTGAGAGTGGCCATTTTACACAGGTTTTACTGTACTTAAGGGCGAACGTTCAGATATTTTCCATCCTGATGAAGGTCATGAGACCTAAACCAGTAGATTATTCAACAAAAAAGTTATGCAAATAAAGTTGATGATCGTTTATTTTGTAACTCTTTTCACTCCTAGATTTCAGATAAAATATTCTTTTCTTAATTCTTATGTTGTGGGTAATCAAGAAAAAGCAGTCAAATGTTAAAACTAAAGGTTAAGAAAAAATTAAAATGTGACCTATGGTTAAGGGTAAAGCAGGGATCAAATTTAAGTTTTTATAACACTTGCTTAAAATAGTAAGTGATCATTTTTCACTGCTCCGCTCTCGCGTAGCCGTAAAACTAAATTTCTGATTTTTTAATACAGTTATCCCCATAAGTGATGGTAATTTCAACTTGCCTTTTTTGAAAAAATACTAGCATTTAGCAAATTAGCAAGTGCTAAATTAATCACTGTATAACCTGTAAACTTAGCTTTTCTCATTGCCATAAGCTTTCTGTGCAACTTTGGGTGTAATATCATACCTTTACTCATTGCCGTAAGATTTCTGTGCAACTTTGGCATGTAATATCATACCTTTACTCATTGCCGTAAGATTTCTGTGCTACTTTGGCATGTAATATTATACCTTTTCTCATTGCCGTAAGATTTCTGTGCAACTTTGGCATGTAATATCATGCCTTTTCTCATTGCCGTAAGATTTCTGTGCTACTTTGGCATGTAATATTATACCTTTTCTCAATGCCATAAGATTTCTGTGCTACTTTGGCATGTAATATTATACCTTTTCTCATTGCCGTAAGATTTCTGTGCAACTTTGGCATGTAATATTATACCTTTTCTCATTGCCGTAAGATTTCTGTGCTACTTTGGCATGTAATATTATACCTTTTCTCATTGCCGTAAGATTTCTGTGCTACTTTGGCATGTAATATCGTTCTTTTTCTCATTGCCGTAAGATTTCTGTGCAACTTTGGCGTGTTATATCATACCTTAGATTTCTGTGCTACTTTGGCATGTAATATCATACCTTTTCTCATTGCCATAAGATTTCTTGCTACTTTGGCATGTAATATCTTACCTTTTCTCATTGCCTTAAGATTTCTGTGCCACTTTGGCGTGTAATATACCTTTTCTCATTGCCGTAAGATTTCTGTGCCACTTTGGCGTGTAATATCATACCTTTTCTCATTGCCGTAAGATTTATGTGCTACTTTGGCGTATGATATCATACCTTTTCTCATTGCCTTAAGATTTCTGTGCATACTTTGGCGTGTAATATCATACCTTTTCTCATTGCCGTAAGATTTATGTGCTACTTTGGCGTGTAATATCATACCTTTTCTCATTGCCATAAGATTTCTGTGCTACTTTGGCGTGTAATATACCTTTTCTCATTGCCATAAGATTTCCGTGCAACTTTGGCGTGTAATATACCTTTTCTCAATGCCATAAGATTTCTGTGCTACTTTGGCATGTAATATACCTTTTCTCAATGCCATAAGATTTCTGTGCTACTTTGGCATGTAATATACCTTTTCTCATTGCCATAAGATTTCCGTGCAACTTTGGCGTGTAATATACCTTTTCTCAATGCCATAAGATTTCTGTGCTACTTTGGCATGTAATATACCTTTTCTCAATGCCATAAGATTTCTGTGCTACTTTGGCGTGTAATATACCTTTTCTCATTGCCATAAGATTTCCGTGCAACTTTGGCATGTAATATACCTTTTCTCATTGCCGTAAGATTTCCGTGCAACTTTGGCATGTAAATTACTAATACTATACCTTTTCTCATTGCAGTAAGATTTCTGTACAACTTAGGCGCATAATATCATACTTTTTCTCCGTCGTAAGATTTCTGTGCAACTTTGGCATGTAATATCATACCTTTTCACATTGCCGTAAGATTTCTGTGCTACTTTGGCGTGTATTATACCTTTTCTCATTGTCGTAAGATTTCTGTGCAACTTTGGCATGTAATATCATACCTTTTCACATTGCCGTAAGATTTCTGTGCTACTTTGGCGTGTAATATACCTTTCCTCATTGCCGTAAGATTTCCATGCAACTTTGGCGTGTAATATACCTTTTCTCATTGCCGTAAGATTTCCATGCAACTTTGGCATGTAATATCATACCTTTTCACATTGCCGTAAGATTTCTGTGCTACTTTGGCGTGTAATATACCTTTTCTCGTTGCCATAAGATTTCTGTGCTACTTTGGCGTATGATATCATACCTTTTCTCATTGCCTTAAGATTTCTGTGCATACTTTGGCGTGTAATATCATACCTTTTCTCATTGCCGTAAGATTTATGTGCTACTTTGGCGTGTAATATCATACCTTTTCTCATTGCCATAAGATTTCTGTGCTACTTTGGCGTGTAATATACCTTTTCTCATTGCCATAAGATTTCTGTGCTACTTTGGCATGTAATATACCTTTTCTCAATGCCATAAGATTTCTGTGCTACTTTGGCGTGTAATATACCTTTTCTCATTGCCATAAGATTTCCGTGCAACTTTGGCATGTAAATTACTAATACTATACCTTTTCTCATTGCAGTAAGATTTCTGTACAACTTAGGCGCAAAATATCATACTTTTTCTCCGTCGTAAGATTTCTGTGCAACTTTGGCATGTAATATCATACCTTTTCTCATTGCCGTAAGATTTCCGTGCAACTTTGGCGTGTAATATACCTTTTCTCAATGCCATAAGATTTCTGTGCTACTTTGGCGTGTAATATACCTTTTCTCATTGCCATAAGATTTCCGTGCAACTTTGGCATGTAATATACCTTTTCTCATTGCCGTAAGATTTCCGTGCAACTTTGGCATGTAAATTACTAATACTATACCTTTTCTCATTGCAGTAAGATTTCTGTACAACTTAGGAGCATAATATCATACTTTTTCTCCGTCGTAAGATTTCTGTGCAACTTTGGCATGTAATATCATACCTTTTCACATTGCCGTAAGATTTCTGTGCTACTTTGGCGTGTAATATACCTTTTCTCATTGCCATATTTCTGTGCAACTTTGGCATGTAATATCATACCATATTATATACCTAGCATTAATTTCCTATTGTTTTGCAGTGAGATAGTTTTCATATCTTGAGGTGTGAAATATTTCACTAGTGATGATATGAGATTTTTTCATATCATCACTGCTCAGTGTCGATATTTTTTGTCGGAACTACTTTTTTCAATACACATATATGCACAATCAGACTCACCATAACAATCAGACTCATCCTGGTCTAGTTTAGAAGAATTTGGGAAATTTGAAGATTTTACGGCATTCTACATAAAAATTGACAATGCTGATCCGATGTTATTTTACCTAGATCAGACACCAGCCAAATATTTACATCTGAGCTGTATTTTTCTCCCCTGTCATGCCATGGCGCGTTCGGCTTGTCCAATTCTCTGATCGCCTCTCACTTTACTCCTCACAAAACCATCCTCACTTTGTGTGACAAACACATTTCAGTCAATTTCTCGGGCAATTGCCGTCTGATCTGGCAAGCAACAGACTAGCGAATAGCTAAAAAAACAACTGAAATGGATCCCCCGATGTTCAATTTTCAAATGTTTCTGTTTTTGTCAAGCGACAGGCTTTTAGAGTGCTTTCCCTTGACTATAAGTTGCGTATTACGTTGTAAGGGAAACAACCCAAATATATAAAACAATGATATCGCTAGACAGTTACATTTCTTTTGCTTCTACTATTATAAGGGAACATTGAGTGCCATAGCCGAAATATTTCAGCTAAGTGTGACATGTAGGAGGGACCAAGTAACTTCCATGCCAATGGATTCCTAAGCACCGGGCGGGGGGGGGGGGGGGGGGGGGGGGGGGGGGGGGGGGGGCGGTTCGTTAGATATGAGTTTTTTTTTTTGTGGGGTTTTTTCTTCTTTTTTTTTTTTCATTGAAAACATCATTGGAAGGTTATATAATATACAGAATAGTAAACTGCTTTTCCGTGATATGAAAATTATGTCACTCAGGAATGGTGGTGATTTTGGTAAACAACTCGTCCTGCGGACTCGTTGTTTACCTAATCACCACCATTCCTTCGTGACATAATTTTCATATCACGGAAACACAGTTTACTATTCTCTATTTTTCACATTGCCGTAAGATTTCTGTGCTACTTTGGCGTGTAATATACCTTTTCTCATTGCCGTAAGATTTCCGTGCAACTTTGGCGTGTAATATACCTTTTCTCATTGCCGTAAGATTTCCGTGCAACTTTGGCATGTAATATCATACCTTTTCACATTGCCGTAAGATTTCTGTGCTACTTTGGCGTGTAATATACCTTTTCTCGTTGCCATAAGATTTCTGTGCTACTTTGGCGTGTAATATACCTTTTCTCATTGCCGTAAGATTTCTGTGCAACTTTGGCGTGTAATATCACAAGAACTTGGTCTCCTCTGTCCTTAAGGTAGCTTCTCATTGCTTCTCGGGTTAATCGTTGGTCTTGGAACTGACCACTGTAATACATACACAAATATTTCATATACCATGTTTATACCAATATATTCCCACTTGTTAATAATGAAACATCCCTTGTCAGTTTTAAAATATAGAAAGCTGGTCAATTGTCATCAATCAAAAATCAAATAAACAAACATTAGTTTACATTATCACATGACATAATTTTGGGAGTGATATAACACCATCCAATAAAATCGATAAAATCACTAGTGTTTTACAGATTTATTAACATTACCTAATTACATCCATTTTAACGTTGCGTAAAAGTGGCCAAATTGGTTTTCTTCATGCCAAAAATGTGATTGTTAAGTAATTATAATGTCATCATGGTCATTTGATAAATAGAATCTAACATTCATGCTCCTCTATTATTGAATTTATTAAACTTCAACTTACTTATTGCGAAAAAGAGATAAAATGTTCAGCAAGCCTTGCATTTTTTCTCTTTTCCCCAACTTGTTTAATAAATTCAATAAAACATGAGCACTCCTGTAAGATTGTCTATCTAATTTGGATGTCTTTAATATAATTATTTAGATTATTGACCCCCCACCACACACAATGCATGCAAAATTACCCAACATACAAAGAGAATGAAATACAATATTTTGTTTGTTTGTTTGTTTGTTTGCTTTATGTCCTAAGTCAACAGCTAAGGTCATTGCGGGATGGTCAGTTCACCTTACCACACTTTTCCTGGGCAGGCTTGAACAAGCGGTTAACCAGTAATTCATGCACATACTTTCGCTTGTAACTGACAACAACCCTTCTTGAATGAATCAGCGGAAGGGAGGAGAATGACCGTAGAAATAATTTCATGATCAATCTCCACGAAAGTATGGGACCGGGCCGGGATCTAACTCGCGACCCATGGATCTGCAGTCAGACACGCATCTGTAGCCAGACACGTTACCGACTGCGCTAGGCGGCCCGGCACAATATTTTGAAAGCAATACAGAATTTTCTTAGAGTGTAAAAGATCTTAATTGCTTGTGTGGAGTACTTTCTTGATAACAGAATCATTGAATAATAGAATGTGAATCATCTTTGGAATAAAAACACAGGTTTAGATAAACAAAAATTTTCAGCGTAAAATTGGAAATATTTTCTTACCCATAACTTATAGCATATGTTTTGGGTTTTCAAAAGAACCGTCTCATTGTGATGGTTCTTTTGAGTAACCACAACATATGTTTTGGTTAAGAAATAAGAAAATTATTTTCTGTTACATACTCCTAACTTAAGTCCTGTAAAGAGGATGGTTAATTATTTCAAAATTCCTTCAAGATACAGGTACAGTAATCCATTTATCATCTGCTATGAGTTTACCAAGTTTTGAAGTGCTATAGTTCTTTAAGATATCCTGTTAACAAGCGGGGATTTTTTTTTTTCAATTTTGGGAAGGGGCCTGCTTATGTACCTAGGTAGCCTATAATATATTGCAAACAAGATGGACCCCGATCAGACTACAGGTTCATAGTGTTCACTTCCGTGATAAACAAAATAGTCCGGAATGCACTTGAATAATGCAGGAGATGTAAAACGCATACATCATTTTCAGGAAAAAATATTGGAGGGATAAGGTTTAAATTAAAGCATTTACTGTTTATTTGTTTGTGTTCCCAGTCACAATTTTTCAGTCATGTTGGGATGTCGAACCAGTATTCCGGGTCGTAAAATTTCCAAACAAGTTACTCGCCCTTCAGTCCCAATTTTTCTCAGAGATGCTGTAAATTGAAAAAGTTACACACAAGTTGTCAAAACTTTAACTCGCCCTGCATAACTTTTTACTCGCAAATGCGAGTGAGCGAGTGGAATTTTTCACCCGAGGATAAAATGTCTTGCTCAAGGACACAACACAGTGCCTCGGGTGAGTCTCAAACTTAAGTGACGCCTTCAATCCCAAGTTTAACACTCTACCAACTGAGCCACCGTGCTCCCCATTTGGCCAAATAAAAAAATACCTGTGGTTTAGGGTAACTCAACCCTACCTTATTTTACTGGTGAAACCTAGAATTTTTTTCAGGTTTTCTGGAAAAACATTATTTTATGCATTTTGAAACGCAAAATGCCTTTCAAAATGCATAAAATTGAATTTTGTTTTCAGTAAAAAAAAAAAAAAAAAAAAATGTGTACCTACCCTACCTAAAATTTCAGACCCATTACCTGAAACACACTTATTTTTTTATTTGGCCCTACTGTAAACTAAACAATATCAATACCTTCTCTGTTGATAACCATTAACATCTGTATGTGACCTGGCTAGGGGAGGTGATGGTGTTGGTATCGGACTCGGTGGTGTCTGTATAGTGCCCAGGTCTAGTGGATTTGTACTGGTCATCGGAAGCATGGGCTCTCCATGGAGTTTCTCTGGTGGTGTCAGTGAACCTGGCATGATGTGTCCCCCAGAATCTGGAAAACAGAAGTGGTTCTCTACATTATAAGGCCTAAAATAGACTGGTTCCAGTCCTTAAAACAATTACTCTGCTGCTTTAAGCTTAAAACAGAGCCATTAGAGAAAGACTAGCTACAAGTATATGATATGACACATTGATGAAAAATTGTTTTAAGGACTGGAGCCAGTCTAGGCCTATAACAAATATACCATCAATAACCTAATAATAGCATATGCTCCTACAGGGCTTTTAAGTTTGTGTTGAATTCAAGGACTTCATAAAGACTTTCCTTCTGTTTTCAAGGTCTGAAAACTTATAAAATACTGATTTACACATAAAAATACTATTTCAGAATGTTGACTGCTTTAATACATGTACGGTACTTAAGATTTATATTAGTTTTAGAAAATAATTATAAATTTGTTGTGTCTATCTTTGGTGCAGCATATGCTGCACCAAATAAGATCACCACAATTTTATACTGATTTAGGCCTCCAAAGACAGTGTTGAATCCTACTGTAAATGGTTAATTTCAAGGACTTTTCAAGGCCTATGAGTGTTTTTCAAGTACTTTTCAAGGCAAATTTAATTTTAAAGGACTTTTCAAGACAGTCCTGTATATTCAAGAACTTTTCAAGCCTGTGCGAACCCTGTATTTAAGCACACACAGAGTACTTATGTGTTGCTTATGCTATATGATCTCTGACCTCCTGTTAACTTTTTGCCTCCTGGGTTATTTTGCAAGCTTTTTTGTCCTTTCCTGATTTTTTTTCAAAATCAACTTTTTAGAGAAATTCTTTCAGGAATAGCATCAGAGTGTCAAACAGTCTGGATCCAGATGAGGCCCGACATTTTGTCGGGCCTGATCTGGGTCCAAACTGTTTGTCAAAGTTATCATAGGTAGAGTTGAGAGTGTGTAACTGAAAATGATTTTTTTTTCAAAATTTCTCAACCAACACACGATGAGGTTTCTCAAAATAATCCTCTCAATGAGACAGTTCTTTTGAGCACACGTCTCCCCCAAAATGTTTAAATGAATGACTGTAACTTCACCTCGTTCTGTGGACAGTACTTTAATGGCTTGCAAATTTGAATTAAAACACCTTAAAAATTAACCCTTATCCTGCCACTATTTTTTGTCCTGAAAATGTCCACTTTTCACATCGCCTGCATATATTCCAAGAGCATTTCAGACTTGATTTTTTCGTGGATTCAATAAGGACCAAGATCAGAATATTCCTTTGGGTTCATATTGTTTGCTTACATTTGATTCACTTAAAATCAGATGGTCTCATACATGTAGGTCCATATTTAAAGGGCTCAAGCTTGGCCCTGACATTAGGGAGAAGCGACTTTTCTCCTCCGGGAAAATTAGGGAGAAGTGGCAGTCAGATAAGGAGAAGTTATAGCGCAAAATTACAGCATTTTTTGTCAGTTTAGAAGCAAATTAGCAAAATACTATTGCCCTTAAATAGAAGGAAAATATGATGCAGTGGTAGTAGATTGTCACCACAGCTTGCATTTGTGTGGTGACAGAATGAAAATGAGACCCCCACTTCTCACTGGGTCCCATTTTGGGCGAAATTTCGGCCCCTAGGGTGATTATTTTGCCCTAGTCGCCCCCTAGCTTATTCTATGATTTATAGGAAACCTTTAGAGTGGAATCTTGAAATCATTTTCTTCCGTACCCTTGGCTTGCGAAGATATATTCATTTAAAAAATCTTGTTTTCAAAACTTAATTACTCTTTGCATGCACAAGATTTATGCAGGCAAGTTTGTGTAAAATTCAAGGACTTTTTAAGAACTTATAAAATACTTTCCTACTGTTTTCAAGGACTGAAACTTATGAAAAATACTGATTTCTACTTCAGAAATGCAAGAGTCCATTAGCTACTAAAGATAGTTTTAGAAAATTAGTGTAAAATTGGGGTGCCTTTATTTGGTTCAGCATATGCTGCACCAAATAAAGACACCACAATTTTAAACTGATTTAGGTCTCAAAAACAGTGTTGAATCCTTAAGTAAATGGTAAAATTCTAGGACTTTTCAAGGCCTTTGGGAGTTTTCAAGTTCTTTTCAAGGCAAATTTAATTTTCAAGGACTTTTCAAGACAGTCCTGTATATTCAAGTACTTTTCAAGCCTGTGCAAACCCTGATGCATGGTAATTTTTCAGCTTTTTTGTCGTCTGCCGACTTAATTACCAAAATCAACTTTTTTTTTTAAAAATCTTTCAGGAACACAGTAAAGTTTGGATCCAGATCAGGACATGATATCAGTCCTGATCTGGGTCTTAACTGTTTGCAAAGGTTGTCAGCAGACGACAAGTCGTGACTAGCAAGGAAAGAGTGAGTCTTGAGGTTGTTCGAAAATCTGAGCGTGATTTTTTGGCTTCCAGATGCCATAATTTGTACATGTATTTTATCCTGATTACAGGAGAGTAAATTTCCAAGAAAAATTAATTAAAATGTCACCTTCGAAGGCAAAACAAGCAAAATCATCGAAAAGAAAATCCTGTTGTGGAGAAATATGAAAATCCATGCCACTGACAATGAAAACACACTATGGACGGAGTAAAGCCACTTAATGAACTCTGACACAAGAGGCCAGGAAATTCTGACAAGATTTTTGTCTTTCTTATCAATGAGTTACAGCGTTATCTCTCGGTAATACTGTTTAAATCCACTTAAAAGGAGATGAGTTTTCCTCAATCCTAATATGGAGGGCCTCGTGTCCTGTGCCTAACGTTTTCATGCCTTAAATTAGCAGACAACAGATCTGGATCATATCATTAACATCATAGATGGGTCACCTTTGGAGATTTGGATCATTCAATAATGGGTGGGCCTACCTTTTCTAAATGCACTATTTGCAAGGTTATTCGGGACATTTATGTACATAGGGCAATATCTTATCTTTTATCTCAAAGTGTGAATGATAAAAATACAAGAACAAAGCAATCTAAACCCTTTTTAAACATCCTAGAGTATTTGGTAAAAATGTGGTGTGGTTATATTTGTTCAGGTAGAAACCTGAAAGGGCACCACCTCCACCCCCATCCCCACATTGTTTATTTCATTATTTCACGAAAATGCTGTTTCAAAACAGTATCATATAGGGATGCAATTCAAACACATACACACCACTGCACACCCCTTTGATTCATAAAATGCCTCTTTTTTCTTCATGGCAGAAAATGATGGGAGAAAATAAATAAATGATGCCTTACTTATGAAATCCAAGTTCAGTTGGAGTGGCCCTTTAATTAATAGGGTGTTGTTGTTTTTTCATGGCAGGACAAGGGTCAATCGCTGAAGGTCAATCACTCAAGCAACCAAATTCTTGACAAAATCAATGAATTTTTAATTAAAACAAAGATGAAATCTAGCTGTATTCCAGCTATTTACCGATATTGATCATTATGCTTCCTTCACAGTTAATGACACTTGGTGACGATAGAACTCTTTGTTTACTGGGTAATTTCTTTCAGGAATACCATCATGCAGTGTCAAGTTAGGATCCAGATCAGGCCCAGCATTTTATAAAGGTGACCAGCAGACAACATCAGAAGGCACTAAATAAAATTCCACGGTAAATGAGCTGATGAAAACCGCTTCTGAATCAGGGTAGTGGAAATACCATGCCCAACTTCGGGTGAAAATTTTTTCATTGAAGATAAGTTAAATTATTTCTATTTACTTGTCCTGGGACATGGAAAAAGAAAGTTAGTGTACCGGTAATTCTAATCTTACAAAACTTAAAACTGTAAAAAGCACTTTCAGCTTTGATAGCAAACAGTGTGGACCCAGATCACACTTAGGCATCCAGATAAGAATGTGTCATTAAAATATCTAAACAATTTTACAGTCAACTTTTACATGTTGGGACCCAATGGGTTCTCAGACAATTTCAATCTAATATGGGTTTAAAAAGTTATTTAGTCAAATACAGTGCACAATATATGCAAAATACATTCATAATAGAAATTTAAGCCAGTTTGGTTGTACGACCTGCAACAATGGATTCATAGATTGCAGTGAGTGTGGTTCCTGCATAGCTGGTTTCTAGCTGACCTGGATCCACACTGTTTTATTTTATGCAGACTCAGCAGGACAAGTTATTTTTAATACAGATGCAGCATCTGATCTGGGTTTCATTGTCTTTCAAATTTACCCCTAATCATGCTGGATATTTCAATGTATTAAACACTTCCCCCCACCCCTCCCTATTTTTATCTAATCTTTTGTATTTTATATTCAGTGTTCTGCAAAGAATTTTTATAAGAGAGACCAGGGGCAGTGTCATATAAACATTAATAGGGACAAATGATGAAAACAATTAGGAACTAAATACAAATGCCTTCAATTTGGGACAATGTCCCACTAAACCCAAATTATATAAGCAGGCCATTTGGAAATTGTATGTGCCAAATAGCGCAAAAACTCAGCCTAAGCAGAACACTGAATATTACAAACACTACAGACCCAGATCAGACTGCTCCCAGGGGAGCAGTCTGATCAGGGTTCATAGTGTTTGATTCCATGATAAATTCAAATCTGAAGAGCAGCAAACGTAAAAACAGGACAATATTTTCAGAGCAAAAATATATCTGCAGGATAAGGGTTTAAGTCAACAATATGAACATGCTCCATCCATAAATCCTGCTCTAATTTCATAAATATTGACATAAAGTCCTTCTTATCGGCTACTATAAATGTCTCTATTGATGTCCTCACACCACTACATCTGCTTCCCATTCAGATTTTCCCAGGCTTTCTTTGTGGCTTCCAGCCTTTTTGCAGGGAACCAAAAAAACAGGAAAAAGCATGTGCATTGTTAAAACAGAACAATTCCAGATCAGTGGGTTTAAAGGCATGGGACCTGTTAAAATGATTTGGCAAACAGTGTAGACCATTATAGCCGTTTTTCTAATTGTGCCATGCATACTCAATTGAAAGCAATATCTATGAGAAAATTGAATATTCTTATTGGAAAATTTAGATAAAAAAATCTTTCAATGTAATAAGAACCTTATCCTTTTCTCATAAATTACGCACGACCGACATCCAACGATAACAATAGCTCACCATGAGCCAATGGCTCAGGTGAGCTAAAAATACCTGTGTTTAGGGTAACCCTACCCTACCTAAATTTACTGGTACCAGAGGCGGATCATACGCCTCTGGCTGGTACATATAGAATTTTTTTCAGTTTTTCTCGAAAAAAAAAAGAATTTTATGCATTTTGAAAGGCAAAATGCCTTTCAAAAAACATAAAATAATATTTTTTTCCAGAAAAAAAATATGCGTGCCAACCCTACCTAAAATTTCATTACATTACACGAAACACACTTATGTTTTTATTAAGCCTCATCAACATACCATGATTCTGATCTGGTATTCCAACACGAATACCGTTATGTCCACCGTACACAGCATGTCGTTCCAAGGATCTCTGTTCTTCCTTGATCAGGCCGTTCATCAACTTCCCTCGTGAAAGGTCAACAGGATCATCATAGCTCACCGCCTGAGCCATGTGACCATTCAGCGGATGACTCGTACAGTTCGAGCTAGACGCTATCATCTGCGAGCGGCTAAAACCGGCCGCCTGTGCGTCTTGAAGAAAAAATCTTGCTCCATTGTTCTCCTCGTTATTCGGAAAGATTACGTTGTTTGCCTGATGGTCATTCACATGTGAGTATAGGATCTGGGCTTCTCTGTCAAGGTTGGCACCGATAGTGTACCCATAGCCACCCTGAAACAGATGTCAAATGACCAGAATTTTATCAACACTTTGCCTACTTGCATGTTTTTGTCTGCTATTTTTTTTAAAAAAAAATCTTTAAGGAACACCTTCAGTGTCAAACAGTTTGGATTCAGAGCAGGACCAACATTCAGTCGGTCCTGATCTGGGTCCAAACTGCTTGTTTTGTTTTTTGTCTGTTTGATTTGATTCTTTACGTCCCATCAACAATTTTTCAGTTCTAATGGGACGAGTCTTCCTGGTTTGAACCAGTACTAAGCTAGGATTAATCTTCTTGCTCAAGGACACAACGCAGTGACGCCAATGAGGCTGGAACCCGCGGCCACTCTGTCTCAAGTCAAGCACTCTACCACTGAGCCACTACGCTCACAGATGTCAGATGAGGTTGGGTAATTAAAATACCTGAATTTTATTAACTCTTTGCCTACTTGCATGTTTTTTGTCTGCTGATTTTTTTCAAAATCAACTTTTTCATAATATTCTTTAAGGAAAACCTTCAGTGTCAAACAGTTTGGATCCAGAGCAGGACTGACATTCAGTCGGTCCTGATCTGGGTCCAAACTATTTGCAAAGGTTATCAGCAGATGACAATAGTTAAGGCAAAGTTAACTCTGCATGCTGGGTAATTTTGCCTGTTTCTATGTTTTCTGTTGATTTTTTTAAAAATAACTTTTTCAAAAAACTCGGGATTACATTTACCATCAGTGTCAAACTGTTTAGACCCAGCTCAGACCGGACATTTTGTGCCAAATCTAAGTCCAAATTGTTTGGAAAGGTTATCAGCTGATGACAGTATCACTAAATCACTATAGTTTTAGATTCCTGATGAAAAATTGTATTATTTTTCCCAATTTGACCAAAATATTTCCAACGCTGAGTATCAACTTTATTTGAGCCGCTACATGAGATTTCCAACAATGTGGTTTGTGCGACCAGCAAAGCCTCAGATCAGCCTGCGCATATGCAGACATTAACAGTTTCAAATTTTGTTCGTGTTGATGCTTTACATCCCAATCAACAATTTTTCAGTCTTGTTGGGATGTTTTCCTGGGTTGAACTAGCCAGTACTTAAGCAGTGGATAAAGAGTCTTGCTCTAGGACACAATTAACACAGTGCCTCTGGTGAGTCTTGAACCAGTGACACTATACTGCTGCACCCAGGTCCCTTCCAATGAGTATTAGGTCGGGATAAACCAAAAAAACGAGCATAAAATAGTGATTATTTTCTTATCCATTGGCTTTAACATTTCTTGTGGGTGCCCAAAACAAGCATTTCTTTTAAACATCTACATTTATGTTTTGGTTTAGAAATAAGAATTATGTTTTTATAATACACTACATATGTACTCATCTTTGGAAATGTGATTTTTAGACGCCCCAATGGTCTTCAAATACATGTACCCTTCTTTAACAAGATCTGTGTCTATGCCTGCCTTGCACTGATAAACACAACATCTTTCATCCACATTCAAAGTCTGTCAGTACATACATTTGTGATCAGTATCATTCTACAGCACTTAAAATAGAAAAAAGTTTTCCCATGCACTTTATAAACCTGAATCCTTAAGTGTCTGAACACTCTCACTGGACCAGTCCTGATGCTTTTTTGTTTGATTTGATTCTTTACGTCCCATCAACAATCTTTCAGTTATAAAGGGACGGGTCTTCCTGGGTTGAACCAGTACTAAGCTAGGATTAATGTTCTTGCTCAAGGACACAACACAGTGAGGTCGGTGAGGCTTGAACTCACGGCCCCTCGTCTCGAGTCAAGCACTCTACCACTGAGCCACTACGCTCCCATCCAGTCCTGATGCAGCCACTGGAGCTCTGATGCACCCAATCAAGATTTGAAGACAAGATCAGATCAGTCCTGACTCCTGTCTTAGAATGCTGAAAGGTGGAGGGCAGCGGCTCAGTTGGTAGAGTGTTAGACTAGGGATTGAAAGGTTGCTAGTGCGAGACTCACTGCTGACCGAATCACTGTGTTGTGCTTGAAGTTGAGCAAAACACTTTGACACATCTGCTGCTTAGTACTGGTTGAACAGTTCAACACAGGAAGATAGATAATCGTCCTGACATGACCAAAAAAATTGTTGACTGGGATGTAAAGCATCCAAGCAAACACAATTAATGCTGAAGGATCCCAGTACAAGTTTGTGTGTGAGAGTCCCTTAATTTGTGTTCAAGAACAGTTCAAGAGCTATGTGTAATTTTCTTGTAACTTGTTATCAGCTTCCTCTGTTCTTCAGCTATTCAAGTACAGTTTTACTGTTTAAGAACTCCTCAAAAACAGTTTCTTGAATCCCCTTAGTGCAAAATCTTAAAATCTGTCCACTTTAATGTTCATAAAATGTACTTGGACCGTTCTTGAACACTTTAAAGCTGCATAGTCTGTAACTTTTGATCTTCTAATTTTAAAAATAATGTTTTTTTTTTCAAGAACACAGTAAAAATACTCAAATTCAGGTAAACATTTTACCATTTTCGTAAATCTTAACAAGGTATCACTATCAAAACACCTGCATTTATGTTAAAATCCAACGGTCTAGAATTATTGGAGGGACGCAAATAATTACCAACAAGAGAAAAACACACCTATTTGATGAGATAATTCACTTTTCCATGCAGTTTTTAGCTGTACTGAACATTTTTATTGTGAAAACATAGCTTAATTCTACTTTTACAAATGATTTAAAAAGAAAATAAAATTTTTCGAAAAATGTTCATAGTTACAGAGTATGCAGCTTTAATAAGCCTGTAGGCTAACAAGTTGTTACACTCTTCAGAGAGCAAATATATAACAAAGGCACTTCAAAGTTGATGTGCAAGCTGATCCGCATCTTTGTTGTTCGCATACAACAAAATCAGGTTTTCTGGGTCAAGGCCAATTAATAGTTGATGTTACATACATGTACTTTGTCTATTTCCAAACTTTGTGTATAATATAGACTGAAAAACAAGGTGCACTGTCTAACTTGCAGTTGTGAAAAAACAATTAAGTGTGTACAAGCTTCAGGAGAAACACTTGATAACAAGATATTGACAAAAATCTACTGCATCAATCGCTATTTTATGTATCATGAAAGCAGCAAAGGCTATGACAATAATGCTGTACCATGCGCCAATCCCGAAAGTTTTGTCAGAGGGGGGTCCAAATTTGATAACATTTTTTTTATGAGGGGATTAGAGGATCCAAATGCCACTATAAATGGGCATCATCGGCCCGCCAGCGAAACACCATTTAAATGGTGTTTGGTTGGCCAGCCGATGATGGTCCAACATCCAGGGCTTACCCTGCTCAGAATTTGTTGTAGCCAACACTTTAGCCAAATGGAAAAAGTTGCAGTCAAATGAAATTGACTTTAGCCAAGGTTTTAGCCAGGAAGTAGTATCAAGAAGTTGCTCTGTGTTTAACTCTTTGCCAGCTAGCGGCGACTTTTGTCATCTTCTGATAACCTTTGAAAACAATTTGGACCCAGATCAGGCCCGGCAAAATGTCGGGCCTGATCTGGATCCAAACTGTTTGACACCCTAATGGTAATAAAAAAAATCCAGCATTCAAAGAGTTAAATATGTTACAATAATAAAGTGTGAAGGATAGTAAAAGCAATATTGGATATCAAAATACACTTTTTCGCAGATATGTAATTTTTGAACCACCTAGCGTGTACTTTTAGCCAATGACTTCTATTTGTAGCCACTCTACATTTTTAGTAGCAAATGGCTACAATGGCTAATAGCAGGGTGAGCTCGAACATCAAATGCTGGCTTGGTAGCTTTGTGATTTTTCAGGGGATCCAGACCTGTATTGCTTAATTAACCCTATATTTTTGTGATTTTTCAGGGGGTGGGAGTCCGGACCCCCTGCCCCCTGCTGGATCCGCCCATGCGTACATACAGATGCTCAGGCTCTGATCTGCGTCTTAATTTGCTGCTGCTTTCATATTCTGCACATAAAAGAAGCATTCACATACCATTGAAATATAACATGAACTCGAAATCCTGTTTATTTTTCTGCTCATTTTCAAGAAAAATATTCCAAATAAATGTCTAATAAATTTTAGATTTTAAACCAAAAAACACTTTAAAACGCTCCAAAAACAATCAAATCAAGAATGAACATCTAGGCCTATCAGTTGAAATGATAAGTGAACTGTCAGACATCTTTATTGCTTCTCCCAGAGTATTAAATAAACCAGGAGTCAAATGCGGTGACCCCAAATTAACAAAGTACTTCCCTACTGAGAAATCGTGGGAACTATTCTCACGCCTCGCTGAGCAACGATTATTTAGCCGGCAGCCAATTTTCCCAGGGCGCTGGCACAGATCTAGACCGTGAAAAACAAGGTTTACTGTTAACTTGCAGTCGTGAAACAACAATTTAGTGTGTACAAGCTTCACAAGAAACCCAGAAACACTCGTTTAACAAGTTATTGACAAAGATCTACTGCATCAATCGCTATTTTACCTGCGAAACGTAAACTTGGTCATTCATTTCACAACTTCGTAAAGTTGACGATCAAAGCGGTGTCTGTTTCAAAGTTCGAAATCAGGTCAAACTGGATAAATACTCCATGTATTTCAATCTGGCAATTGTCCACTAAAGTTCCCTTGTCGTTTATCCATAAGAAGTCAATAAATTCACGACCTTAACAAGCCTTCATGTAAAGAAAACTTCGTGGGAAAAACACATTTGCATCCCTCACCGTGAGAACAATGGTCAATGGCTGTTCGTTTTTCCGCCTTCGGTAGTCGCTGACACTAATTACCGACATAATTGGGTCGTGTAATACCATCTGTGCCTATTTATCCATGACGTCGGTTCTAATACACATTCTAGAATATTTTATTGTGGGAGACGTTTGTGTATTGAAAACAGACGCCCTGCGAAAGACTCAGTCTGAAATTACAATAGAAATGCCGGAGGGAGTTTTACGAAAGTTGTATGCGACGCGCGCAACCTCAATATAGAACGCTTATTGGTGATTTCCATATTTGGATGGCAGGTGTTCCCACGGTACCGAAACAGTCGAGCAAAACTAGGTCAAACTGCAGACGGCTGGGAATGGAGGTCAACAGGGGCAGATAAGGGGACTTTAGAGTACTGAAACACGCTTCTGCAGCTGCATGTGCAGAAAAAACAATGGGGTATGGTTGAAAACAGCTGCTAGACTGGAAACAAGGATTTAGAAAAAATAATTACAATTTCTGTAGACCATTAACATAGTTGACACCATGTTCAACCTAATAAGCGCACTGTGTGCATCACCATTTTACAAAATTTTCTAGTATTTTCTGAAGAAACAAGATGATCAGGATCCACACTAATTAAGTGAACAACAAAGTGAATCCATATTTTCATTTCAATAACGAAACCACTGAGTTGCATGATTGAGTAGGCGCATAGCCAGGCGGAGGCCAGGAAGCATCCCTGATTGGCTTCAACATCAGATGGGCATATACACGATATACCCTGACTTTTCTTGATTGCGAACAACTAAGGCGCAGACTAGCCTGCGCATCCGCCCAGTCTGATCAGCGCCTTTATCATTCGCCTACCGACACAGGCCACCGACTGCACCACCATAGAGGCGTTCCGGGCAAGTCTGGGATCCCTCAAATCATGCCACTAGATGACAAGACACCTGTATATAGTTTTAATCATGCACACACAACTCTTTTATTGGGCTGCACAGATTTTACACAGGGTTTTCGACATTCCAATCTGGATTCCAACCCTTCACCTGGATGATGATGATGATGATGATGATTCGCTAATTGAAGAGTAAAGAAACAAGGTCAGATATCTCTTAATTCTCCAAATATTTTTGGTGGGCTTCAACATTTGATAAAGCCTCGGGCCACACTCCTGTTGAAAATATGCACATGTGCTAGTAAGGTGATTTAGGGTAAATATGGTACCAAGCCAAGTGTGGATCCAGAGGGGGGGACAGGGGGTCTGGACCCCCCTGGAAAATTACAAGTTATATGGGTTTCTATAGGGACTAAGCAATTGGACCCCCCCCCCCTGGAAAATTTGGACCCCAACCCCCCCCCCACCCTGAAAAATGTTGGACCCCTTCTGGAACCTTGAAAAATGATAGATTTTTTTGAAATTGACCATTTGACTTCTGTAAAATAAGCTGAGGACTGAAAAAAAAAACAACGTTGTCAGAGCTTTTCTTGTCATACTGACCTGGACCACCCCTGACGAAAATTCCTGGATCCGCGCATGCAAGCCTTTAGGTTACAGGAGCGTAGCCAGAGTACAGTAGATATGCCATGTGAACAGCAGGGTTAAGGTACTTACTTATCAGTTGAAGTTGTCCAACTATTTTACGCAAGATACATGTATGGATATTCATTGATATTTTACTGAAGTTTCGTTATAAACGGACAAGTACATCTAGTAACAATTTTATTTATTAAACTAGAACACATTCAATGGCGCGCCATTGCAAATCCCCATGCTCTCGGAGAAATCTAATGGAAATTGACCATTTGACACCATCCCAAGGTCACCAGTTTGATCGTAGGTTAAAATTTTTCAGTGTATCCTGGTCTACTGCTCATCCCCTTTAATTTGATATGCCACATGAACATAATCAGAAAATTAAAATTTTGACCCCTCCCCAAGGCCCCAGGGGACGGGGACCCAAAAATTGTGCCGGTGCATGTGCAATTCATGTGAGTAACTTACACACCAAATCTGGTTGAATTTCAGAAAAAAAATTTTGACCCCCAACCCCACCCCACCCCACGGTACCCCAAGTCCCACCCCTGGGCATGACCCAGGCCGCCGAATGAAAACCCTGTCTGATATGTTATATATCTTTCATTTGTGAGAAGATACACAAAGTTTGATTTAAAAATCTTTGAAATTGACCTTGTAATTCAGATTTAATGACATTTGACCTTTTGGCCCCTCCCAAGGGGGCAGGGACCAAAAAATGGTGCTGGTGCATGTGCAATTTATGTAAGTTACTCACACACCAAATCTGGTTGAATTTCTGGATTTTTTTTTTGACCCCGCCAACCTCCCACGGTACCCCCAAGTCCCATCCCTGGGGCATGACCCAGGCCCCCAAATGAAAATCCCGTCTGACATGTTTTATATCTTTCATGTGTGAGAAGACACACGAAAGTTTGGTTAAAAAATCTTTAAAATTGACTTTGTAATTGAAATTTAATGATATTTAATGATATTTGACCTTATGGCCCCTCCCCAGGGCCCCAGGGGGCGGGGCCAAAAAAATGTGCTGCTGCAGGCCCCCTTAATGTGAGTAACTCACACACCAAATTTGGTTGGATTTCATGCAATGGTTTAGGAGGAGATAGCGTGACAGACAGACAGAGGCGATTGCAATATCCCCAACGCTTTTTTAAAAAAGCGTGAGGATAATTACATAAACATAAAAAGGTAAATGGAATGGGAAAAAGTTACTCTATGCATGTCTTTTTTTTTGTCATGTATATAACACGCCTACCAAACGCTCGAATGCTCAACATCTGGTTGAATATTAAAAACAATTCCTCAAGGAAGAGAATCAAAAATCGGGGAATGTCATGCAACAGACTATGCATTCCTACTTTTGTGGTAGAAATTTGAGGTCAGAAAGTTCTCTCGTTTTGTCAGATTTACATTTCGCGTAAAATAGGAGTTCCAGAATTCGACAGGAACTTGTTATCGCGCGAAAAGTAAATATGACCTTATGAGAATACTTTCTGAGCTCGTATTTATACCACAAACGCCGGAATCCGTCGTCTGTTTCATGACATTCCCTGATTTTTGATTTTCTTCATAGAGCAGTGGTTTTTAATATTCAACCAGGTGTTGAGCATTCGAGCGTTTGCTAGGCGTGATATATTCCTAACAGTAGTTGCATGGTCAAAGGAGAGATAACATCCTATAACCCTAATCCTAGCATGAGCTCTGACCCTAGATGAGTCCCAGAATACTTTCTCGGCTGGCTACAAATTGTCAGCTAGGACCTGCACATGTGGCAAAGGCCTAGGGGTGTGTATCTCAATTTCTGGTCCCTAATCCAAGCAAACCGAACCCTAAACGCTAATAAGCCCTAACCCTCGACATAACTGGCCCTAAGCCTGAACCTGGAGCTAGCCACAGTTTTGCCAGGCCCCAAACCCTGGGCTAGACCAACCCTTCTTTAACCCTAACCCTAGATGCATGATTGCAGGGAGGCTATAATCTTATAAACCCTAGTCTGAGCCCAGACCCTGGGGGTATTGAGAGTCAGACAATTTGCAACAACTGGCAAGGGCCTGTGGTATGTGTCTCAATCCCAGATAACCCTAACCCTAGACCTAACTGGCCCGGAACCTGGAGCCACACAGTCCTACCAGGACCCAAGCCATGGACTATACCCAACCCTACTACGTGTATAAGGGCCTGGGGTGTGAGTCTCTATATCTGGACCCTAACCGCTAACCCTAATACATTAAATACAAAGTCCAACCCTATCTTAACCTAAGCCAAGCCCTAACTGGCCCTAAATCTGAACCTAGAGCCAGCCACAGTCCTACTAGGCCCCAAACCCTAGGCTAGACCCATCCTTACTCTAGTTGCATGGTCAGTGGGGAGATTATAACCACTAACACCAACCCTAATCCTAGCCTGAGCCCAGTTTAATAATACTTTCTCTTGTTGGCTTGGATCTGCCACAGGAGGCAAAGGCCTCACTCCAGGGATGCGTGCCCGAACCCTAGCTTACAATATCCGACCCTAATGCTAACTAGATCAAACTGGCCCTAAACCTGAAGCCAGTCACAGTCCTACTAGGCCCCAAACCCTAGACAAGGCCAAGACCTACTATAACCCTAACCCTGCTAACCCTAACCTAACCCTATACTTAAGGAATCTTCTAACGCATACAGTAAACAAATTACTACAAAATTCTAATTATGTTTAACAATTTCATTTTTCTGTTGTTAAGGGAGTACCGGACTCATAAGCATATGTCCAAAGTTACCATCTTTTGATATGTTAAAAAATAGCTCAAAACTCATCTATTTTGACAAAAATAACAGGACCTTACCATGCTTTTTAAAAAGTTATTTAACTTTAAAAATCGTAAAATATGAGTTTTTCAAAATATCAATTTCTCATATTTAAAAAAAAATTGAAAGTGTAAGAAATGCCATATTTTTTCCTGGGAATACGCTACATGTTATTGGCTAATAAAATAACACAAAAAAACAGCTAAAAAACGGCACGTAGCTTATTTTTTAAGCTAAAATCTATTTTGTAAAAAAAAATTAAGGCCAAAAAATCGTTTAAATCTTGAATAAAAAATGTCACACAATGTAACTACAGAAACAAAAAACTTATTATTTTGAAGGAAATTTTGCATAGAAACTTATAATTAATTAAAAAGCATATGTCACCGTGCTCGTTTTTCTGTTTTGCGCTATTTTCTTTTTTTTACCTCTGAAATAAAGACAGGCATGGAGTGTGGCAAACACAAGAAATAAACACAATGTCTCAGTGTAACACATTAATTGTTAACTACTTCTCCATATGCCACATAGGAAAGTTTATCAAATATGATTAAATGATGATACTTAACAATCAGTAATCCTAGAGTAGTTATCCTGCAGTTTCTATGAAGTCACTTCAAAATAGTAGTTTCTTTGACTCCTAAAACTGTCCACAACTTCGAGGAGTATCCACGACATGGAGTGCCATACCTGCTTCATTGTTTAATTTAGGTCCGTGTGCGTAGACAGTGTATTGTTTGAGTTGATGTTGCCTAATTTAGGTCCGCTTTCGAAAAGCCTATTATTTGTCTACTCCTCAATTGTCACGTTCTAAGGACCGCGGCCTTAAGACCTTTATAAGTGCGTTTGTGCGCGCGCTTGTGTGTGTGCCAAAATGAGGGTGAGTGTATGAGAGAGAGAGAGAGAGAGAGAGAGAGAGAGAGAGAGAGAGAGAGAGAGAGAGAGAGAGAGAGAGAGAGAGAGAGAGAGGGAGGGGGGCAGGGAGTGAGGGGGAATTCACATGCTGTTGATTCATAGCATTTTTGTTGTTGCTTTTATTCTTTCATTTTTTTCTTTACTTTACGTACAGTATACGTATTCTGAATTCGTTACAAAATTGACGTCATCAGCAGTAACGCATATAGTAGTGTCGTCAGGATGACGCAAGTCTTTAATCTGGAAAAATGTTCTTTTTCGAAATTGTTGTTGCAAGTTTTCAAGCGGGAAAATGACCTAATGCAATAATGGTTTTCTGGTACACTAATATCTGCTAGACCCCTCAGGGGTAGTCATAAACCCTCGCCTTTCTGGGTTGGGTTTCAACACCACCCTGGTGTTCTAGGAAGTGGTAATGCATAGAAAATCATGTTTGATCCAAATATTGAAGTTATTAAAAGAGCTGTAAAAGAGATGAAATGCGAGGCTTGCCAAGGATTTTGTCAATTATTCGTGACAAGCTTAAAAAATTTAGTAATACAGGAGCACGATAGTTAGGTTCTATTTATTGTATGACCCGAAAGCTACTTTTAAATCGCGTTTAGATATTGCGTGGAACTATGCTTTGATGTTGCCATATAATTATATGAGAAACCATTACGGACATCATTACTTAGCATTACCAAAATTTGTAAACCACTAGTGGTACATGTCGTTATGTCACTCCCATGATAAACACAAATGAACAAACAAATAAGTAAACAAACAAGCATGCAATAGGGCTCAAACCAGGGACTACTTGGTCTCAAGTTTAACATTTTACCCCTGCGGCAATGGGTAAAGAAGGGATGATACACTAGTTAAGTTCTTTTCATAAATGCAATTAGTTAATGCTAAGACAAGCACGCATATGTGAACGGCCATTTTAGATTATTCACAGCTCACATATATACTAGGCCAAAAAAGAAAAGCCGCATATAAAACATACATTGTATATTGGGGTCTTTCACCAATCTCTCGCAAACGATTTGTCACAGTTTGAGCGCTGATTATTGGATTATGAGTTCCTAGGGTTGTCCTAGCTATCATTGTCACCGGACGAAATTGATTCACCAGTTTAATCCTACGTTTTTATCGATCTTGACGTCGCGTCATTAAGCGATGACGTGACGTCATGAATGCGCACGGTCTGACATTGTTCCAATTTGTCACAAACGTTACCTAAGACGTCCAATCATCCTTGGGTGGCATCGAAATTGTTAGGCTATCACCGATTGCATCACGTTAGCTTGTAACATTCTTATTGCCTTTTCGCGTTCAGCATGTGTCCGTTTTGGCATCGTAAATTTGCAATGTGTAGCTTTTAATTTTAAATTTTTAAAATGTTTTCAAGCAAATTGGATACCAGATTAGTGATTTCAGTATCTTTTGCATGTGTAAATCTAAATAAAATGAATGTAAACGTGAAAAACTTGAAAATAAAAAGGCAGCCAGTACACTGGTTTGGGTTGACAGAGCTCAAAAAAACAATGGGAATAATGTGTGGCAGGAAGAGTAACGAAACATGGATAGCAGATTAAATTTTGTAACTCTCATTTAACCCGCAATATTTTTAATCTTTATATGCGGCGTTTCTTTTTTGGCCTAGTATATATATACAAAATAAGCCTCAGTAAAAAAACTCCCCACTGGCTAGCTAAAAATAGCGCAAAGGCACGCCCCAGCATTTGGCGAGCCCTCACACAGTGTCCAATATGTTGCTCTTGGGTTTCATCCAAGCTAAAAAGAGGGAGCGCTCCCACCTACGATGTCATATTTACAAAGATAATGGACTTAAGAAGCACAGTGGCTCAGTTCGTAGAGTGTTAAACTAGGGATCGAAGGATTTCTAATTTGTGAATCACCAGAGTCATAGTGTTGTGTCATGGAACAAGACATTTTATCAGCGAATAGTACATGCATTGAATACACATGAATATTAACCTTTTCTGACCAGAATTGCCTGACCAGGTATTAATAGACTTTTCGCTTACTGTAAAGGCGGTAACTTTAATATTCATATCTGGGCGTTGTTCGGCTATTTCATCTGCTAAACAAGAGAAATCAGGTTCTATTTATGATTTGGTAAGAATCAGTAAGTTGCTTGGGCCTCGCAAACATGCGTGCATTTCATGAAAATCCTAACCGTATACACACTGAACTCACATTTATTAACCATTAAAGCGCATACTCACAGATGTATGTTTTTAAAATTTGTTGTCCACTAAACTTTGTGAAGCCTCAGAGACAAACAGTGCGGACCCAGTAGGAGCAGTCTGATCTGGGTCCACAATATTTGCCTCTATGCTTATGTTAAATAGACATTTTCAGATGCAGTTATTTTGCTGCCATTGTACATTTTGTAAGGACTAAATAATGTGTTTTGCGTCTATACTGAAATAATGGCGCAAGATGATACAGTTACTTTTGAATAAAACCACGCCTCATTTTCAGCTTTTACCTATACCTAAGGCTAACCAGTCCTAAATACGCATTCATGAGGCGCCGCCTTTACAGTAAGCAAAAAGTCAACAATAACTCTTTACGCATTGAGGGGTGAAATTAGACCAGACGGTCAAAATATATTTGGTCATACAGATGTGTTGATAAATGATATTTTTTTGTGTGAACGCCAATACTTGTACGTTTTAAGACAATAAATAAAGATAACTCTTACTTTTTTGAAAATACTCGGTTATCTTTTTACATGGGTCCCGTACCACCTTAAACAAAAATTCAATATAATTCACATCATTTGTGAAAATTTCAATACAATACATTGGGTATTATGCAAAATACAGCTTATTTAATTTGAAAGGGTCTAAATCGAAAGTCACAAAAATGGAACTTGGGCTCAAGTCTGTGTTTCCGTGAGGTTATTTTAATTTCATTTGTTATGTTGAACAATACAAACAAAAAGTCATTCGGGATAAGAAATGCATGAAATTCACGATGGGTCAGACATCAGACTCGATGATGACTATGGCATATCACTTCCATCGGTGGATCAGCGCCTGATGTTGAGTGTCTTTAGCTAGGCCCGCTGTGGCTCCATTGGGGTTTTACTTTAGCGCTTGGCTGTCAGTAAGTTGAGAACCATTTTCTTTGTTTCCTGGCAGTATGTTATATACGAGGGGTGATCAGAAAGTTCGCGGAAAATAGTTGCCATTTCTACATCGTTTGATGAATAGAGCTGGAATTACAGCACATAATGCTGCAACACAAATACAGTTGATCAGTTACAACATGCTTGGTGTAAGTCGTCTAGGTGCGTTACAGCGGTCGTCAAGGCAACGCTATATCGCGCGAATCGGCCCATTTTACGTTGCATTTTGACGTTTTTACACAACCAATTAAACTTCAACGTTTTGTAAAATGTTGTTATGCTGTAATAGCCCATATTGCGTTCCATGCATATTTAATGACATATTTACTCATCATCTATGCAAACTTTCAAAGATTTATATCTAACGGATGGTGTTTTAAATCAAAACGAATAAGATTACTGTCAAAAAGCAAAGCATTTAACTTCTATGAACCCATTGCCTGTTTTGGCATGTCAGTTCTTTAAACTAAACTATTTACATACTTCGAAAAGCACCCTTTTTCAAGGGAGAGTAGATCTAATATTGATAGTTAAGTCCGATATTATAATTATTGTGATGAATACTGACAAGAAAATAAGTTTTTTGTTTAAAATTTACAAAAACGCGAAAAATTGACGCATTTAAGGCTTTCCCTTCGAACTGAAACCTATTAATTTGAATAAATAGCGCAGCAAAATAGCATAAAAACCTTATATTATGTTCAAATAATGACGGAACATTACTATCCGCTAAAAATACAAATCAATTCAAACAGTACTACGAGTTTTAGCCCAAAGAAGCAGGCCAGGGGTACAGATGGGCCGCTTCCAGCAAAGTGACGTCACAGTGGCGCCTCGTGCTCATACGTATGACGTCACATTTTCTAAATTTTAATTTCAGTCAACTTGCCATGAATGGTAGTTTATATCTATGAATTTTCATTGAAATCGATAAAAGCAATGCGATTTAATAGCACTTTTCCGCGAACTTTCTGATCACCCCTCGTATTTGATTATTTCCCCATGGTGATATATTGGATAAGTAAGGAAGCCTCTATGCGAGCTTAACACCTTTTTTTGTTTGGCAACAGCAGAATCCAGGGCAAATATTTGGCAGTATTAGCTTAAGCCCCAGTGTCTTCGGCTTAGCATTCTAAGGCGATGGTTCTGTTGTTGTTGCTTCATTGTTGCCTCCATTGTTTTGTGGGGTTTATGGTTAGTCCTTGTTTCTTTGTGCACTACTTAGTTTCTAGTTTTTATTATCTCGCTGGGAAAGAAAGATAGCTAATTGCTTTACTTTAATTGCCTTTTAATGTCATTTGACAGTTAGTGCTCTGTGTCTCTTCCTCACGGTGCTGTGGGTTGGTCTACAGTGTGTGATTGTGGCGTTTCCTAGTCATACTCACTTTTTTCATGTAATTTGCTTAGTTCAATTTTAAAAATCCCCTCTGTAAGCACCATCTGCACGGCTCTGCTGTAAGCTAGCAGGATAAATGTTCTACCATGGTCATCCTGCTACACTGATCGAGACCCAACCGAGCACATATGTGGACCCAACCAAGCACATGTATGATGCGATTTTCAGGAATTATCTGCGTATTGTCTGTATAATTTCATAGATAAAGATAGAAATTGGAATTTTTTTTTAATTTTATGAATAATAGATTGCAAACTGACCTACATTTGAAAATAATTCAGAATCATATCTCATAAAAATGGAATACAGTGCCAAATTGCTATTCAGTTTTCCATATTGATTTGTTTGAAAAATAGTATTCGCCACTTTCGTTTTTTTAAGTTTTCAACTCAAACTTTTATATTTTAAAAGTTTTGAGTCAGATGTCTCTGAAAATAATCATGTGTTACCGGATAACATTGTTCTAATGAATTCCAAAATATTTTTTAATTCAAAATTCAAGTTTTCAAGAAAATGCCAAAACACAAGTGTATGCGTTAGAAGATTCCTTAGGTGTAGACCTAAATGGCCCTAGAAAAGTAAATATGATCAGAAAATACCACAATCACACACTGGAGACCAACCCACGGCACCGTTAGGAGGAGCCACAGAACACTTAGACATCAGGAAGGCAATTATTATTAAAATAAAGCATCCAGCTCTCTCTGAACCCCAGGTGCCAGCTACATTCATGCCAGGCCCAAAATCCTTGGCTAGACTCAACCTTACTGACTAACCCAGTACTACACACTGTGCAGATAAACTTCCACCCCGTGGATGTAAACAAATACAGATACATACAGACTCCCATTGGATTATTGATTGTTTGAGGTTATAGGTCATGTTTACACTGCACAATGTGAGGTACTGAACCCTAACCCTAGCTGCTTTTGTTTGTTTGATTTTATTCTTTACATCCCAGTTTAAAAAAAATTCAGTAATGCTTGGACAGAATCCTAGCTACATGGTCCAGAGGAAGCTATTACCCTAATCTGAGCCCAGGCCAGGTAGGTCTAGGTTAGTTAGGGTTTGACTTTGTCAGAGGCTTAGGGTTAGCTAGGGTTAGGGTCATCTTAGGGTAGGGTCTAGCCAAGGATTTGCTGCCTAGCTGAAACTCCAAACTCTCCTTCCCAACCCCTCTGGCCATAGCAAATCTCTTTGCCTGCTAATGAGGCCCCTAACCCTAGTCCTAATCCCTAACCCACCTGGCCACAAAGCATCCATCTCTTTTTGCATGGTAGGTTGCAAGGCACTTGGCCAGCCTTCCTAGCTGAACCTCCCAGCCCACCATCATCCGCGGCCAATCTATTTGCCCGCCAGAAAGAGTCATAAACAAATTAGCGAGTTGTACAACTTTAAGGGTGTAAAAGTTTAGGTCTTTGAGAAACCAATTTATTTAATAATAATTTACTCCAAAAATTTGACAAAACAATCTTCTTTACTGGCAACAATCACATATGAGCCGTGGCATGAGATTTCCAACAATTAGGTATGTGCAACCAGCAAAGGCTCAGACCAGCCTGCGCATATGCACAGACTGATCAGAGCCTTTGCTTGTCGCTTGAATATTCAATGAGTGTTAAGTTACTGGCAGAACATCATTTATAGCTTCTAACCTTAAAAGGAGGCTGCAAAGGCTCGACTGAATCTACATCTGTCAAAATACCACATTGTCATGTGTCACAGCTCATATAGAATGTGTGATCAAACAGAAGAAGCAGTCTGATCAGGATTTACACTTTTTACCTTTCCAAGACTATACATTTTACATATCTCATCACATGCTCATTTAGGATATATATATACACATGTCAAGTTAGAAGTTTAGGTCTCTGAATATTTTAGTTCAATTAGGTATTAAAGAGAAAGTGGCCACATATGGGAGAGTTTTTCAGAAAATATGAGTGCTAAAGATATTATGGCTCTTGCATGTGGGGATCCCAAAAGTTTTGTCAAAGGGGTCCAACTTTGATAATGTTTTTTTCTAATTAATAAGGGGAGGAAGGATCCAAATACAACTTTCAGCGGGCCATCATATCGGCCCGCCAGCTAAATGCCATTAAATGGCCCAACATTTAATGCTGGCTTGGTAGCTTTGTGATTTTTCAGGAGATCCGGACCAGTATTGCTAAGAAAACAAATATTTTTGTGATTTTCTGGGGGGGGGGGGGGGGGGGGCTAAAACAAAGTTGTTCATTTATAGTCCTCAACTTATTTTACAGTTTACAGAGGGGGGTCCAATTGTCTTATTACAGAGGGGGTGGACAGGGGGGTACCCCGTTCCCAGTTCCCTCCCCCTTTCCCCCCACTTCCCTCCCCCTTCTCCCCCACTTCCCTCCCCCTATCAGATTTTTCCCTCCCCCTGATAAAATTTTGTTCTTATTCAAGTACTAAAGCGTATATATACTAAGAAAAACAATTGAAGGATATTAATATTCTTTTGACTTTATATCATTTGGGAATATGATTTTTAAACAAAGTAGTTTTGTCAATGATAGAACTATCACTATGCAATTCACCAAAATGCAAATTGAAATGTACGGGTCAGTGGTTACGATACAGTACCAAACCAAATGTACCGACCCTCTCAACCCAAAGTTCACAAGCAAAAATTTTAGCGCTTACAATTTTTGCAGCAACCTTTACCAGGTCATTGCATATGTTCGAATTCTGACCACAGACAAATGTTAGCACCAATTTATCAGTCATTTTCCCTAATAATGGGACAACCTCTTCAACAAAAAAACTCGTATATGGCATACCCCGGCATATTTGACAACAAATCGGCAGTAAAACACTGACAACAGCTTCAAAATTATGTGCCAATTATTGGAGGGAGATCCAGCGATGATTTTGGTGCCAGTCATTATGGAATACAAACAATAAAAATTGGTTTCAATCATTTTTGAACGTTTGTGATTTTTTAGTATAGAGGGTTGAACCATTTGGAGTTGTACTGTACTTAAACCATTGAAGCGTAACTGAAATAAAGCACACATTTTGATTGCAGATGTCTGGAACTATGAAATGCATGTATAATTAGTTAAGTTTTTATTTTATTGAGTGACAGAAATGGGACTGATTCCAAATATCCTTCAATTATTTTTCTGAGTATATTTAAGTGAAGAACTAAGAATAGTTCACCATAGACTCAGCTGTGGTATTTTCATGCCCATTAGGCAAAGAACGAGACTATCTCCAGATCAATGTCTTTTCTCGAACCAACAAAGGAAACATTATTTATGCTAGGCAAAACAAAAACCTCTTGTTTATGGTCAATTTTGGCGCCTATTCAATTTTGAGCCTTTTTGGGATATTAAGGTCTATTTTCTAGACTTTTTAAAGGATTTTTGTTTTACTTTTTCATACAAAAAGTTTATAAAAAAAAGTTTGCCAACCTATCGACCTCTTAACATATTGAAGAGGTAACGGCAAAAACAATATTGATTTTTTTTTTAATTTTGGCCTTACCAGGTACATGCTTTGCGCTGCTCTTAAAAATTGTGTGTCGATTAACTCTTTTTGCATACTTGGTATGCTGATCTGTTTGTTTGTTTGATTTGATTCTTTACGTCCCATCAACAATCTTTCAGTTATAAAGGAACGGGTCTTCCTGGGTTGAACCAGTACGAAGCTAGGATTAATGTTCTTGCTCAAGGACACAACGCAATGACACCGGTGAGGCTCGAACCCGCGGCCCTTCGGTCTCGAGTCAAGCACTCTACCACTGAGCCACTGCGTTCCCTTATATGCTGATTTGTTTTCAAAGCTAACTTTTTCGCAAAAAAATCAAACAAAAATCAGGAATGCCTAGCGCCATCAGAGTGCCAAATTGTTTGGTCAAGATCTGGGCCGGCAGAATCAAGATCAGGACCGATAGAAGCTGATCTGGGTCCAAACTGTTTGCAAAGACAAAAGTGTATTAGGATATTCTGCGGGTGTTGATTTATTGTTGATTGTTACTCCAATTGTGGGATTCTGTAATTGTTCTATGTTTTGTTGTGCGTTACTTTATGTCCATTCTAGTTTTGCAGCTTTGCTTAGTTTGTCTTCCTGGTGACTCGTGATTGTTGTATGGCTCTTCCTCGCAGTGCCATGGGTTTGTCTGCAGTTTGTGACTGTGGTTTTCCTGATCATACTCACTTACTATTCTTGTAAAAAGTTTGTTTTAGAAGAACTATAAGGGAGACAAGGAAGGGTTCATATGCATGATTTTGAGTAGCGAGATATAAGCTCTAAGGAACCGTCATAAAACTCTTTCACATTTGTGGAAAAATGGATTCTAGTATGAAAATTGTAAGGTGTAGGCCTAACTCTTTTGAGCACGAATTTCAATACTTGATTCTTGTGAATGTCACTTTAAATTACGCCATTCATCGATATTATGACAGATCAAAACGCTAGCATACCATGGAGGTCAGCCTTATAAGATCGGTGAATTCGTGCTGTCAGTGTTGTTGTTTTTAGCAGTTTACAAAAGTAATTCTCTAGCGCGGACAGGGACGCAACTTGCCTAAAATTAATAGTCTGCACTTAAAAATAGCGCATGCTGATGAATAACCTAGATGACAAAATGAAAATGCGGCTTCACGGTCCACGCGCCACGATATAACACACTCTAGGTAGTGGTGTACAATAAAAAATCTTTAAAAAATCAGGGCCTCCTTTTTACTTCGTTTTTGGGTGCCGAACCTTCAAAGAAAGTAATGTCACCATGAACATGATAACACCTGTCACAATTGGAAACACCGGCAACAATTGGAATTAGGCAGATGAGAACTGCTTTTCAACACGCACTTTGTATTCTGTACCAGGAATAAAACTGGCATATAATAATTCCATAGTTTCGGTTTAATACGTACGCTAATGCGTTTTTGCGTAAGCGGTAGCTATATGTATACGTCCCTGACGAAATAAATAAAATAGTTATCGACGGCAGCTGAACGCCGTTTAAATGTGTAAATTCCAAAGGAAGAGAATCAAAGGGACGCAATCCAATACGGATACTGATAAATATGGACAGAAACAATCACCCGAAATTACTCGAAACCGAAGACTCGAAAGTGAACTGCATCCTTTTAGGCCCTTATATGACTTATAGGTCTTAAAGGGTATCGTTATGAATCATTTTTTTTATGAATTTTCTAGTAAAAAGCGCAATTTCGCCCTCCAATCTTTCCAGACCCCCGCCCACAATGACCCCTCTTCCCGCCCCCTCTACTCCCGCTTCCCGCCCCTCTACCCCCGATTCCGCACCCTCTACCCCCGATTCCACACCCTCTATCCACGTACCCCCGCCCCCCCTGTCCATCCCCTCATTACAGAGGAAACTATACTTTTCCAAGGATCCAGAGGGGGTCCAACATTTTCCAAGGGGGGGGGGTCCAACATTTTCCAGGGGGGGGGGGGGGGGGGTTCCGAATGCTAATTTCTATAGAAACCCATATGACTAGTGAATTTCCAGGGGGGGGGTCTGAACCCCCTTCCCCCTCTCTGGATCCACACACGAGGGGTGTCTGGTAATATTAAAAAAAATATTGTATTATTTGTCTGAAAATCTTTTTACCTTTCTTTTTTACCCTAAACACTGCTAAAGCACAGGTACTATTTTATTTGGCCCAACCCTTCCACTGGAATGGTGGGCCCAAGGGTTGACCCTGAGGTTGGAATTTTCCTGTTCCCACTGGCACTGACACCAATGATTTCCTCTTCAATTCAATGACACTTCAAAGTGAGAGAAGCCCGCTCCTTTGTAAAATTAGTGGTGGTGTCTAGCTGGTGGTATGCAAGAAAAAGAAATGAACTTTAGCATCGAACAGGACATCCCAACTCTTGTGTCCAAACTCTGCCTGGAAGCCTCACAATCCAATGGAATGGTGGAACCAGGCCCACCCCAAGGGATGGAAACCCAGGGATTTTCCAGTTGCCACTGGCATGTACACACCGGTTTATCTCTAGGAGAGTCATGACCAGTAATCAGGTGCATGTAGCGATGGTCAACTGCATAGGGAGGGCTGACTACTGTCAGCTTACTATTGGCTAAAAGCATTTGACAGGTCTGGCCTACATTTTTTTGGTATTTATGTAGGGCAACTAAAAATGAAGAAGCTACACAGTAATCCTAGCTACACACCTGCTTGCTAAAATGTAGTATGATATAACCAACCTGACTTATTCCAGTTATAATGATGCTATTGTCTTCAGAACTTCTGATTCTGTCAAATACTTGATAAATGTTTTGACAGTAGACTTGAAAGTTTACCTGGAGTTGCAATATGGCGGTGCAGGTTGAAGATGAGCATGCTCCAAATTAGGGCTCCTAAAGAATCAGTTTAGTTTATTTTCGGATAGTTGTCATTTTTGTTCTATGTGGTTGTCTTGTTGCATTAGATAAATGTCTTCAATTTTAAAGAAAACATCTTAAGTGCCAGTGCTTGATTTGTTGCAGAATTGGGCAAAATTTATGACGTTTTTCTGCATTTCAGTGTTGACGTTTCCCCTCTGAAGTGCCCCTCCCCTTTGTTTTGATCTCGCGCAATCTCGTTCTAAACGCGATTTCACAATGAAAGTAGACAGCGAACGTCAAAACTGATTGCATTGTTTATTTTACCCAGACAAAAAGCTCTAGAATGGCAACTTCAAATACAGTAATAGGAGAAAGTCAAGCGACAACACCAGGCGGAAACAGCAACAACAGTACGCATCTAGAAGAGGAGAAATCCCAATCTGTTTCTGAAAGCCCTTCCCCACCCACTCCGAATAACAAAGCAGCAGCAGGTGAAAATGAGTCAGCTGATGGTGGTGGTAGGCTTCAAATTTTAACATTTTTCTTATCTATTTCGTTGCTACAAATATTACAGCCATTTACAAATCATTGACATATGACATTCCAATAGGTTACTAGTCAATAACGCAGGAGAACAGGATGTATTCCGTATCAGGCGAGGAAATGTTTCTGTTTACGAACACTGTTTGCTTAAAGACTAGTGTCATGTGCAGGGATGGCACTATAAATAAGTGTGCCATCCTTTGGATCCGGACGTCAACTGGATGGTGCCTGTGCAGGTTAAGAGCCCTGTGGTAATGTAGATGAATTACGGACAACTCGGCCCAATTAAAACCAATTAACTTGGCCCATTTCAACTCCACCCACATAAAAATTGGCCCTAGTCCACTCAGCCCACGTTTATAAGACAACTTGGCCTAAATTCAAAAGACAACTCGGCCCATATATTTATTATAACAAAGTACAGACAACTCATGCCAAGATTATTTGTGCATGCGCATGTATGATTCTATCAGTCTGTCTATACATTAGCATGTACACATAGCTCCAGATAAGGCTGCGTATTGCGTATTTACGCAATTTCGTGGACCTGAGAACACAATTAAATTAATTTCTGTGCGTACAAAAACGCAATTAAAATCCTTGATACTCAATTCCGAACTTTTTCGTAGCGTATGACGCTATAGTTTTCAATTTGCGATTGTCCTTTTTCGCATCACAAGCTGTTGTTGGGTACAAATTTATACACGGCGTGGGGCCGAAACCAGTTAATTAAATTGTAAACCAGTCCAGGAACATTCTTATCGCTTTTTAGCTATACCCAATATTTTCACAATTACGACATTCGTCTCGCTTTACAATAACAATGGCGTAACGTGGGCGAAAAAGCCATAGGGCAATTGAATAATATCATATCGTAACTAACTCTAATACTGCGTTGGCGATTCGAAGAATCAAAGATGAATTGATAGATACGTTGGATTTTCGAAAGAAGTTGGAAATAGCGATCTCAGGTATACTTATATTGCAAGTGTGCTTTCTGAAAGTGAAACCGAAAGTAAACAAAAAAGTCAGGAGAAACAATGCCCGGTTGCATTGCTTATTTGCTTTCAGATAGATACCCAATACAAAAAATTGAAATACCCAATTCAAAATTTGAAATACCCAATTAAGCCAAAAAGAGGTGGGTAAATACCCAAATGCCTCCAATCCTTATCTGGAGCTATGGTACATAGGTGCATCCATGTTTCTTTTTATACACACACATGTATTCTTCTATAGGTCTGTCTAATCCGTGTATTTGCATGTATGTTTCTATTAGTATCTCTGTACATGCATACATTGTAAGTATGTTTCTATACTGACCCAAAATGAAAACTTTACACTTTATTTCTTTAAATAACTATTTTGTTAGCATACATATCATTGTTAGATTTACGGATCATTTACCCATGATTATCAAGATTTCGTTGCGGATAACGATTATGCAATTCTTATTCAAATCCCAGGTCTATTCAAGCGTCAAAGCCTGAAAACGTCATCTTTAAGTTGTACGTGCTCAGGAACAGGTGGGTCACTTTCAGTTTTTAAACCGACAGAAACGCATTTGCAGCTGAGTACTGATAATAAAAAGTTAATTTGTTGTTACAAATTGTTTGCATTTAGTGATTGCACATCTTTCAGAAGATCAAAGAAACCAAGCTATTGGTATGCACAGGGCTGGGTCTAGGGTAAACAATATTGCACACCATTTTGGCTACTCTAGACAGACTATTCATAATCTTATGAGCCAGAGCAACATTACTGGGTCTGTCAGAGGCCGTGCAAGACCTGGTTGCGCACTTTTCACTATGTTACGTAATTTTCACGTTAACTCACCCACGCAATCGTTTTTACCAGCAACCATTGTTGGTCGGCGTTTACAGGGTTCATGCAATGATGATCATTAATAGTTTCATGCAAAATAACGGACCTGGCATTTTTCAACATGACAATGCAAGGCCTCATAAATTGCGTATAACCACAAACTTTCTTGCACAAAATAAGGTCAACGTCTTGCCTTGGCCTGCTTTATCCCCGGTCATGAACCCCATAGAACATGCATGGGATGAATTGGGTCGGAGGACCAGGTCCAATCATCAAATCAATACGATAAATGGCTCCAATATGCACTTCTGTTTGAATGACAAACGTATTCCTAACATGATCATACAACGTTACGTAAATTCAATGAGGCGAGGTATTTTAAAAAATAGAGGTCACACTGGTTTCTGATGATTTTTATAAACATCACATTCACTTTAATAATGCATTCAGTAATTTCGTGTTTCCAAATGCTGTGTGACCACTTTATTTTTTTTAAAATTTGCATTTCGAATCGCTCTCTACTGAATTATTCATCCAATAATTTTTTCAGAAACATCAATAAGGCATTGAAGATTCGATGACAGAAAAAAAATAACCCTGAAAAATAAATTTATCATCAAAATATATACTTTTGAATACTAAGAAAAGTTTCATTTTGGGTCAGTGTATTTGTTTGTCTAGCTGTAAATGCAAATATATACTAGTCAAAAGTTCTAACCCGCCATGTGTGTTTTAATCAATTTTCTAAAAAGCTTTAAGCACAATATAGATTTCATTTTCATTCCCCAATAGGCCAGCCTATCAGTAAATGATACCAGGAAACGGCTTAGCAAAATTCTAAAAATTGTATCTGGGACCCTTGCTTTGCGGAATACACACACCTTCAATATTAAAATTCACAAGAATTTGCATTGGATGGTGGGGTAGTTTTCTACACTTTGGCCAATATCAACAAATCTCGTGCAGATGGAGTATTCATTTCAGCACTATAGTGTTCAATATGAATTTGGCCTTTGAAATGAAAACGGTGGGTTATTTCAAAAAGTCATGACTTGCAAATTGTGCCAAAATGCGAATTTTAAAAATGGGGGTACCACTATTCAAATGTACTGTTGAACATATTGCCAATATCTTTACTGTCTAAGGTACATGACACATCTGGCTATTTCGAGATGCAAAAACTGTAGTCATGTCATTTTACATTTAAATTAAATGCAGGTGGCCGGTTAGAACTTTTGGCTAGTATATATGTTTATGGCGGGACATCCTAATTTCGAGGCAATCCTAATTTCAGTGCATATAATTTATTTACTATTTCTCACTGTGTATGGGGCATTTAGTGTTTTCTTTAAGGTAGTTAATATAGCCACTTGATTGTGTGTGTAAGTTATATGGTAAAACTATTTCTACTCTTGTTTGTTGAGTAGAGTTAGGAGAATATCTGTTAGGCAATGGATTTTCTAAAACTAAATTTAGCCAAACAAAAGTGAAAGTAGGGCCCAAACAACAAAAACATTACTGAACACATTTAACTGAATGTTGATTAATTCTATTGGTGTCTGTCAGTTAGGAATACCCATCACTACAAATATTTGAAATTCCAGACAAATAACACTACTAGACCCTTTTTATACAACTTTATTTACTATTACTCCGAATTAAGGATGGAGTTTTCACATGGTTAAAACCCTTAAATTACCATGGCTATGTTTGAATAATGTGCTTTCTGTTTGGTTACACCTTGGTTCATTTTCATTATTTACATTGGCAGTACAGATGTTGAGGCTCATGAAACAGTATAGATTTTATGTTTGAACAACTAAAAGGGGTTGTATTTAGAGGCTAAACATTAACTACCCCGTGGCCGAAATTAAGATGTACCATCATATTTCTGTCTGTCTGTCTGTCTGGACATGTGTATTTATGTTTCTATCCATCTGAACATGCGCATGTATGCTTTTACTAGTGTGTCTGTCTACTCAGGCACATGTATGTCTCTATCCCCGGGTTTCTATCTGGGTGTCTTTCTGTAGACTCTGTACATGCACATGTATGTTTCTATCTGAGTCTGTCTGTCTGTATATGTGCATGTATGTATGTTTAATCAGTCTGTCCACACATGCACACTCATGCTTCTATAAGTTTTTCTGCCCCTGTACATGCGCATGTATGCACAAAAGCCTCCTTTAACGCCCATTTTGCCGTATCTAGAGAAGAAAGTGTTATATTTTTAAGCGCACATTTCTGTCCAATCATCTGCCTTTTTTTTTATAGGAACGCCCCCGCAGAATCTGTAATTTCCTCTGCTGAAATTGTGGTTGATTGTGGCGCTTTTACTTCTCTGGTGAGAGCTAGGGACAAATTTCCCCAACTACAGGTCCTGGTGAATGTCGTTTCATCAGTAAACTATCTTAACCCTTAATGCGCCAATCGCAACAAAAGTTGTCGGCTTTTCTCGTCTGCTGAAATGTTTAAGAAGCCTCTACGGCAAACAGTGTGGACCCAGATCAGACTGCTCCTATAGGAGCAGTCTGTTCTGAGTCAACGCTGTTTGCTTCTATACTTAATTCGTCAGTAATGTTAGGCAATTATTTGCAGCAGACCACATTTTCAGATGCATTTTTTTCTTGGCGCTTTAAGGGTCAATCTTGATGGCACAGAAGCAATTAAGTGACATTGAGAGAGCTTGATAACATATTTCAACCAGACATACACTAGAGCCTTTTCCCCATGTAGAGGTTTTGGAGTTTGACCCAATCTACAATACATTAACTCAGGGTACCCACATGCTCTGGAAATCATGGAACCTGGAAAATCACCCAAAAAAAAGTTTCATGCATGGAAAAATCATGGAATTTGAAAAAAACCCTCAATAATCATGGGAAAATCATGGAATTTTGTGAAATAATGTGACAAAACCACCAGTAGCCAGAAAACTAGCTGTCGGACACTTGTCTGTCGGACAGCTAGTTTTCTGGCTACTGGTGGTTTCAAGTTTAATTATTTCAAAATGCATGCATGATCTATAAGCATGAGTGTTGTTGCTGCATTCAGCATTTATGCTCAGCATGGTGAAATTGCTGCTAAAAGGGGAGGTTGGAGTCTGTGCATTAAATTAAAGTCATGGAAATTACATTGTTGATCATGGAAAATCATGGAAAAATCATGTAATTGTGTTTTTGAATTTCTGTGGGAACCCTGTTAAGTGTTAACTGCATGGGTTCACACTATTGGGCTCTTATAGAAAGCCAGAATATGGTTATAATGTTTGAAAATTCTGGTGACCATAATGGTTCCACCCAGGCACCCAGAACACCAGACATACTAAAAAGGAAGTTTAAGTTATCTTACTTTTACTTCTTTGTCCATTTTCTTATGGAAAAACATGGGATGGAACAGAATGAGATTTTCAGGTTGTACACATGATTTTCAGCAATAAAACAAGCCCACTCTTCACTTGACGGGAGTAGACCACTTTTTGAGGATGTTCATTTTTTTCTGCCATTAAACTACGGGATGGATAGTACAGTCGGTAGAACTTGAAAGGACTAAGAGTATCCTTCATATGTCTTGTTTCGGGACAAGGAAATCCCACTCGAAGACCAGAATAATTCGCCGACATTGTGATACTTTAAGGTTTTATATGATTTCTGTCAGTTTAGCATAAAATTGTATTTTGTTTGCATTTGTTCCAATCTGAAAAATAAGTTCACCAACAAATTTTCTAGATGCAAGAACGGGTGCAAACATAGTTTAACAAGTAAAAACAGAAGCGAAATAGCATTTCAAGCGTCAGTTTAGTTTTTATTGGGGTTTGAAATAAACGTCGGTATCAGTATCTGTTGACAAAGCTAAACAGTGTCAATAATATGTGTCACATTGTTGATGTATTTTAGTGACATCAGAAATGTTTTTGACGTCATTTAAGGATGTGAAAAGTCTGGCGCACTATAAAGAGTGCCCTTTAGATATTTCAACATAATATTTTGTCATACATTGCTTTGTAAAAAGAATAAATTGTTATAATTTGAAGTCACATGGATGAGATTATGAAGCAGGTCATGTAGATGGGATTATAGCGTAGCCAGAATGCTGAAAAAGTTTCGCACATCAAAGGCAGACTACTGAATCAAGCAATGATTCTCTTCACTTGCGTCCCTTTTCAAAATGGGAACTTCTCATTAAGGAGAGAATTGCTCCCAGAGGGAGCAAATTCTTTCCTTTATGAGTAGTTCTTTATAGTATGGAAAATCAATTTTATCACATTAAGTGACCTCCCTTGAATGTTACTATTTCTATTATGCACATGTGTAACCTGCGTTAAATGGGTGCTATCATGCTATGTCAATGGGATAAGCAGAATAAAGAAATTCTGCACAGCGTTTGGGTCTGACATAATATCGGCTGTAGTTGACCGCATCACTATTTTCAAGAGGCAGGCCAATCAAATAAGCAGGAATTTTGTAAGAAAAGTAATTAATGTCATTTTATAATAAAATATTTATATTCTGTTCTATTGAATTCTTTCAATATTCATTTTTTTTCTTTATGTATTTTGTAAAGAGGAATGTAAAATATTATGTCTGAGAAATCTAGAGGCTTTCAGTATTGTAAGCCTTTGGTATATTTATTGGCAATATTTTTATTTCCCATGTGTGGCTACGTCGGCTGTGTCATTTTTCTAGACATATTGTGATTGTTTGACAGAAATATTGACGTCCATTTCTACAGTTCTATCATAGCATTTGGAGAGATTTCACTGTGTGATTTCTGAACAATATAGCTGTAATTAAATATCAAATTATAGGTCCAGATTAGCACAATTCTGGAGCATAAAATTGTGATTATTTTCTTACTCATCATTTTAAACATGTGTTTTTGGTACTCAAAAGAATCGTCTCTATGAGACAATTCTTTTGAGTACCCACAACATATGTTTTGGTCGAAAAATGGGAAAAATAATTTTTGATTGCACACTGGAGATCTGACAAATTATGTAATCTTATGGGAAAAGGATGAAAATGTTGATCTAAATTACACATACAACTGTTCGGATAATTATTGGAAGTATATTCCTCAGCTTTAGCCGAAGTCATAAGAGCGCGTTGAGTACCTTTGGGTTTTATTGTGTACATTATTACCGGGCCAGTCACCTGGCAGGGCATAATGATTTCCAGTCAATCCAGTGGTGTAGTTTCACAGGCCCCCAGATAAATGTGCGTAACTAAAAACTATTTTTCTTATTTCTCAATCAAAACATATGTTGTGGGTACTCAAAAGAGCTGTCTCCATGAGACAGTTCTTTTGAGTACCAAAAACACATGTTTAAACTAATGGATAAGAAAATAATCATAATTTTACGCTCAAAAAAGTTGCTTAACTGGCCCTATGGTTTCATTATCAACTCTTTGCCTGCATGCTAGCAGCGAACTTTTTTGTCTGTTGATGATCTTTGCAAAACAGTTTGGATCCAGATCAGGCCTGATCAGAGCACAGATCAAAACAGTCCTGATCTTGATCCAAACCGGTTATCACCCTGATAATATTCCTGAAATAATTTTTTGAAAGTTAACTTTGAAAAATATCAGCAGTGTCAGTGTAAAATTGTTAAAAAATCATGAAAATTTACCCAACATACTGCAAGTGTTAATATGGATGAAAAAAGTGTGGCTCCTGATCAGCTGGCTTCATTTGGATCTATCACTGTTTTAAAAGACCATTTTGAAAACCCATGTACACAGTGCACTAGGTAGGTCGAATATGTTATTGCCATAGTGAAAAGACTTGCGGATACTATTAGCATTGTCCCTTTCCTATATCAATGCAGTAACATTGCCTAGGTTACTTTTGCGATATATTGATTGTCTGATGTATTTTTACATCTTTACTCACTCGGTACATGAGATTATCCATTAGCTAAAGCTCATGGATTATCTCCATGTACAGGCGGGCAACCCATGGTATAACTATTACTTATTAAGTACGTACGGTACCATATATTGATATTTGGGCCTCGAATTGCGAAAACCTGTCTTCTGGGTTTGCGAACAACAAAGGCACAGACCAGCCTGCACATCCCGCGCCTTTGTTATTCGCTTTTTGGAAAGTATTATTTTCTAGCTGGTCTCTATAGCTGAGGGGACTGGTTTGAGTCTCGCTTTGTCCGAAATCTTGGAGACAGGTTTTGTCGCTACGAGGCCCATTTTATCATATATTTTATCATATATTTTTTCTTTATTAGATGCAGATGATGTAAATGACGTAAAGAATGAGGAGGATGATACTTCTGAAGAAACAATGAACACAAATTCAGACTCTAATAATTTAAGTGCAGATGGGGACGTGCAAAATTGTCAAACAGACACAAGTGAGGAGCTTAAAGTGGAATTACCTCCCTCTAGTGGAACCAGTGAGGAGATTAAAGCGGAATTACCTCCCTTTAGTGGAACACAGATTAAAGAAGCCTCTAGTGATTTAAAAGTTGAATTACCTCCCTTGAATGGTGCAACTGCAACAGACTCAAAAGATGACAATGAGACAGAAGATGGTGCAAAGGCTAAAGACACGTCTGATTCCGAGAGTGTTTATCACATAAAATGGGTAAACTTCAAGAATCAAAAAGTGCCAATAATAACGCAGAATGAGAATGGACCCTGTCCATTGTTAGCCATTATGAACATACTGTTGTTGAAAAAACGTGTGACGTTGACGCAAAGTGTAGAATTTATTACGGCGAACCAGGTCATGGCTCACTTGGGTAATTGTGTTCTGGAAAATGTACCGGGAGATGAGGTGAGTATTGTAATTGGCTCGTCATGTCGAATGATAACAGTTGCCATTATAGTATCATATACAGTAAAACCTGTGTAAAACAGCCACTCTCAAAAAGACCAAAAATTGGTTTTCAAGACTAATTATTCCCTAATGCAGGTCAAAAGTATTGCAGAATGCTCCATTCTGCAGCACTTTAGACCTTCATTAAGCTACCATTTGTCATTAAGATCTTTGTTTTGTCTATTTTTGAGTGGCTGCTTACACAGGTTAACTGTATGTTTGGGCATTTTTATCAACTCATCAGGGGACAAAAATATTTAAATATTGCACTTGTCCTGCAGGACGAGTGACTTACAACTTTCACTCGTCTTGCAAACGCATGCACATGTCCTTTAAAAGCATATGCAATAAAGAACATAAGTGAGTAATATGTAATACGACTTCCTCAAGTAATTCTTCCTAAAGCACTCATCCTGTACACTCGTCCTACAGGAGGAATGCCTTGGGAAGAATTGCTTGTCCTTTCTAGATTTCACTTGTAATTACGAGCCGACGAGTGGAATTTTTGTCCCCTGCTCATAACCATATTTAGCTCACTTAAGCCTTAGGCTGAAGATGAGCTATTGTGATTGTTGGATGTCCTTCATCAAGAAATGCTTAAAAAAACTAGGCAGGATTTTGACCAAACTTCCAGCATAACTAGGTCATTTATTTTGTACTAAAAACTGAAAGCTGTAAAAATCTTGCCTAAAATGACACAGCCTAGAGCCTTGATATTTGCATATGTAGCATCACCTACAATGTTGTGGACCTCTCCCAGTCCCAAGTTTATTCAAATTATGGCCCTGGGGCCAAAATTGCCCCACCCAGGGGAGCACCAGGGGCATGGCCAGTTTCCCATAGATACCTATCTACCTTATTAGAACTGATTTTGTTTTGCCTATTTTACAGCCCAATACAGGCTGCTAAAATCCCAATCCAAAAAAAGCCTGTATTTTCCAGTCAACTAGTCATTTTCAGAGCTTTTTTTCCCATGAAAAATCCTAAAAAAATTTTGTTGAAGCCTAATACATGCAGGGGACAAAAATTCCACTCGTCCGCTCGTAATTACAAGTGAAATCTAGAAAGGACAAGTAATTCTTCCCAAAGTACTCGTCCTGTAGGACGAGTGCTTTGGGAAGAATTTCTTGAGGGAGTCATATTACATATAACTCCCTTATGTTATTTATTGCGTACACCTTTAAAGGACAAGTGCATGTGTTTGCAGGACCAGTGAAAATTGTAAGTCACACGTCCTGCAGGACAGTTGCAATATTGAAATATTTTTGTCCCCTGACATGATTTAGATAGATCAAAGCATATTGATCAACATCTGTTGACTCACAACAGTTTCTGTTTTTTGATTGCCTCCTATGCCATGTGTTCACTGGGCCTAGTATGCTGAAGCAATTTGTTTTGAATTTTAATTCACTTTATCTTGACGTCCTGTCACTTATTTGCAAACTTTTTCTTATGACAGATCATTTTTTGATATGAAAAGAGAAAAAAATAAGATAAAAATCACCATTGCATGGCTACATATCCATTACATAATGCAAATTTATAAATGACAGCATTATGCCTTTTCATACAAAAATATGACTTATGGCACACCATGACAGCAAAGGTTGTGATCAGCCTGTACAATATTGCCAAGATCAACCATAAGAATTTCTGGCCTTTAAATTGACTCTTTTGCACGATGCTGGTTAATTTTGCATGCTTTTTGTCATCTGCTGATTTAAAGTTTTCAAAAAATTCCTGGAATACCATGATCAGAGTTTCAAACAGTTTGGATCCAGTTGGACCTGATCTGGGTCCAAATTGTTTGCAAAGGTTATCAGCAGATGAAACCAGCATGCAAAGATTTTAAGTGACACTGTCAATCTGAGGGCTCAAGCCATCCCTTTCAATGCATCTCATATGGGTCTGCACTGTTTGTCATAAGTTCCCCTTTACCGTATATGTTTTCAGTCAAAATTGGGTTGATTGAAATACATGTGCAGGAATGTACAGGCAGGTTGATAAGGCTCAGAAAATGTTGTCCTTTCATTACTTATAAGGAAGCTCTTAACTTTTTTACCTACTATTGTCGTCTGCTGATAACCTTTGCAAACAGTTTGGACCCAGATCAGGCCAAACAAAACGTCGGGCCTGATCTAGATCCAAACCGTTTGACACTCTGATGGTATTCCTCTTCAAAATAATTTTTCAAAAAAGTTGATTTTTAAAAAAGATCAGCAGATGGCAAAATAGCATGAAAAAAATACCCACCATGCTAAAGTTAACATTTTGCTTACCTTAAATATTCAATCAACATTTGAAAGGCCTGTTTACACAATGTAGACCCAGGTCAGACTGAAGGAGCAGTCTAATTTAAGCCAATTTCTAACACTATATTGTACACACCTATAATAATCGTCACAAAGGTACAGTAAAATATGTCAAATTGACATGTTAAAGAAGAAAATGTTATTGATATCAAGTGAATGGAAAATGCAAGCCCTTATTAAACCATGCAATATACGGCAACCCAGATCAAAGTCGGATGAAAAATACGAATTTTACAGATATTTGTATAAGTAAAGAATTCAGGAAGCATAATGGAAGGCAGTCATTTTTAGGCTTTGTGATGTCATGCAGCCCTGAATTAGATATGCATAAATAGAATACAAATTTAAAGTATTATTGCCTGCCAATCATTTTGATTTTGTTTGCATATTTCTTCCACCTTCTTTTGAAAATAGTTGATTTTGAAACATTTTGCAATTGAAAATTATAGGGATTTTATTAGATTTTCAAAATTGAATGGAAGAAAATTAAATATTCAAATTTAATGGTGGCTTCCATTAATTAGCTCATTAGAACGCAGATTTTAGATTTTTAAATTGTTTTGTGTCTGATATGTAGGTTTTTTGTTAAGAGTGTGTAACGAAAATTTAATTTTCTTATTTCTCCCCCAAAACATATGTTGTGGGTACTAAAAAGAACCGTCTCAATGAGACGGTTCTTTTGAGCACCCAAAACATATGCTAAAAGGTATGGGTAAGAAAATATTATACTTTTACACTAAAATTTTTTGTTTATCAGAACATGTGGATATGGTAAGAAGTCGTTTTGTTTCTGTGTCAGAATATTTAAGGTAAAGACAGAATTGCCCCCTAGATAAGAGCGCGAAATTTAAAAAAAACTTCCTTTTTTCAGCCAAAATGTATGTTGTGGGTACTCAAAATAACTGTCTCAATGAGACGGTTCTTTTGAGTGCCCAAAACATATGTTAAAATTGATGGGTAAGAAAATATTTACACTTTTACGCTAAAATTTTTTGTTTATCAAAACATGTGGATATGGTAAGAAGTCTTTTTGTTTCTGTGTCAGAATAAAGAGTGCGAAATTAAAAGAAAAAATCCTTTTTTAGCCAAAATGTATGTTGTGGGTACTCAAAATAACCGTCTCAATGAGACAGTTCTTTTGAGTGCCCAAAACATATGTTAAAACTGATGGGTAAGAAAATATTCACAATTTTAGGCTAAAGAATTTTGTCTATCTTGAGTTATTGACTGAAGTTATTTGACATTTGGAAACTGCTTGGCTAAATGTCATACATATCTGATATTCTGTAACATTAAAGAGCATCTATAGAATGGTAATTTCTTTATGCCACCTTGGCATTTTTAACTGGAATGTGCACTGAATTGTTTGGACCTTGAAGAACTTTGTTTTAATAGACAACACATTGACATTTTTGTACAAGCGAAAAAGGCAAGCAGTGAAGGCTCAGATGAGCCTGTGCATCTGTACAGTTTTGATGAAGCATTCACTGCTCGCACACATATAGAAGTGGCCTAGATGTCGGCCAGTGACTCAGGCCAAAAGTTGGGCCTAGTAGCCCCACAAGATAGCTGCTCATACCTGTTTCTAAATTAACTCTTCTCGCTAGTGGCGAGTCATGACTTGTCTGCATGCTGCTTATGCTGATAATCTTTGCAAACAGTTTGGACCCAGATCAGAACCGACAAAATGATCCAAACTGTTTGACACTCTGATACAGATAGTGGCCTTAGAACTTAATCAGTTCAAGAGATTCAGGTGTGTGATACAGGGTCTTCATGGAGCTCTTGTTTTATCTGATACATTATTTCAGGTCTTTTTAAGGCTTAAAAGAGAGATAAATATGTCTGGTTATGTAAATTTGATAATCCTGAGAATGTTATAACTTAAAATGAATAAAGTGTGCATGCAAAATGAATATCAAGCTAAAAATCTCAAAGTAAACTCGGTTAAATTCTTTGCAATTATATCATGGCTGTTTCATGTATACTTCAAAGTTAAAACAGAACTTTACTAAATTGCTAGGAAGTAGTTGTGTTATTATATAACATGTATAATGCGAATCATGTTTACTGTCGTCGCCCTGGGCCTGGTCACCTGTTAAACTAACGGTACCGGGAGCCAACTCACGACTGTAAACAAGAAACAAATTATACTAATACAGGCATGTCACCAAACAAATTTAATAGGATTCTGTTGAGTGTAGTATAAAAGACAAAATGACTCTTTCGACCCTTTCTCACCCCTGCGAAATGGTCTAGAACTGTTCTAGAATGTTCTAAAATTATTCTAGAATTTTCAAGAACTATGTTCTAGAACTGTTCTAGATATGTTCTAGAATATTTATGGGACAGATGTAGAACGTTAAATGGGACAATTTTTTGTTCTACAATTGTTCTAGCCGAGGTCAAAAAATTTGTTCTAGAAAAGTTCCAGAAAATTCTAAAAGTTTTTCCTAGAACAGTTCTAGAACAAATCAATTTTGTTCTAGAACAGTTCCAGAACAAATCTTTAGAACGTTTATGGAACAATTGTAGAACACCCCTTATAAAATGTCCCATTTAATGTTCTATAAATGTCTCGGAATAGTTCTAGAACATCTGTAGAATGGTTCCAGAACTATTCCAGAAATGTTCTAATGGTTTGTTCTAGAACTGTTCTAGAATTAACCTTGGTTTGTTCTAGAACAGTTCCAGAACAAATCTTTAGTATGTTTATGGAACAGTTGTAGAACACCCCTCATAAATTGTCCCGTTTAACGTTCTATAAATGTCTCTGAATAGTTCTAGAACATGTAGAATGGTTCCAGAACTATCCCAGAAAAGTTCTAATGGTTTGTTCTAGAACTGTTCTAGAACTAACCTTGGTTTGCTCTAGAACTGATCTAGAACAAACCTTTAGAATTTTTCTGGAACAATTGTAGAACACCCCTAGAAATGTTCCATTTAACGTTCTAAAAATGTCTCTGAATCATTCTAGAACATTTTTAGAATGGTTCCAGAACAATTCCAGAAATGTTCTAATGGTTTGTTCTAGAACTGTTCTAGAATAAACATTGGCTTTTTCTAGAACTGATCCAGAACAAACCTTTAGAAATTTTCTGGAAAGACTGTAGAACAACTCTTCAAAAATGTCATATCCCTTCTGTAAAAGTGCCATCGATTCCATCGATTTGCCATCGATTTGCCACCAAATGCCATCCAATGCCATGAAATTTAATGAAAAACGGTGGTAAGTGGTGGAATTTGATGGAAAGTAATGGCAAATGATGGAAGAACTCAAATTGCCACTGTTTTTGCCATCAATTGCCACCAGTAGTGGTGAAAATTTGTGGCATTCAGTGGCAAAGACTGAATATTCAGTGGCAAAGACTGGAAAAAACGAACTTTGTAAATTTTTTGGATGGCAAATCGATGGAAAAGAACTCAGAAAATAAACCAAATAGCTTTAATGGTGAAAAAAGAGAACTTAGAATTTTTTAGGAATGGAAATCGGTGGCAAATGACTTAGTTATTTTGTTGTTGGGAAGAGACTAAGCTTTGGGGCTAAATCAACTGAGCCCTTTTTGCATATATGGTTGTTGTCGTTCTTTTTGTCTTTCCTAAGAAAAAAAAACTTATTTCAGGACTGCTGTCAGTGTCAAACAGTTTGGAGCCAGATTAGGTCCAACATTTTGATAGTCCTACACTGAAACCAAACCGTTTGCAACGTTTGTCAGAAGATGACAAAGGTATTAATAATTTAATGTTTTAGTGCCATCCGTCTGTCCCATTAAGCTGATTACGTATCTTGGCCCGTTGTGCATAATGCCCACATATATATCTGGAAGTTCGCTAGCATATGTCTGCACGCCCACAAATTCATATAGAGCGCATGTGAGGCTTCGAAATGCATGCACCGTGCGAATATCAACGTTGATCATGTCAGTTTCAAGTTCATATACATCGATATGCGCAATAGTCGTCATGTTTACACACATACAAAAAGCAGACATGCCTCTGGGTCTCTATTGTAAAAATTTGTGCATACGGTAAGCGTCTGCGCGGATGCGCAGGCTCGCCTGGGCCTTTCCTACCCGCCGATATAACAAAGACCAAGGCGACAATGTAAGGATACATCGTGGGATCTGCCTTGTATCGATGAACGTTTGTATGTCTGTCCTATAAAATTCATAGATTAAAATCTGCAATCTATATAATATAGCGCATTTTTAGAAGAAAACAGTCCTCGGATGCACGAAGTATTTCTACAAAGACCAGTCACAACGAGAGAGAGAGAGAGAGAGAGAGAGAGAGAGAAACGGGCCATGCACTATTTGCGTTTATTTTGAGGCCCGCGTGCGTTTCGCGCGACCCGGTTGCAGAATGGTGTCGCCACGGTTTGAAGTATCACAAAAAACGTCAGTAAAGTCACGTTCAAGCTCGATACAGCAGGAACTTTTCATGACAGACGCTCTTACGTAATCTTATTAAAGCAAAGTTTCAGAGTAATTGTTTTTCTTATTTTCAAAGATTATATTCTATATACATCGAAAGTGCTTGCTTTTAGTGAGGTCCGACAATGTATGTTTTGAAAAATAAGAAAAACAGATATTTCCGTCCGTAAACGGTTAGAACCTTTGTCCAGAAGAAGGCAGAAAGAAAGGACAATCCGAGGGACGATCGAACCTAAAAAACATGCAGTCAGCGCTAAGGTGTGCTCTGGTGGCTTGGAATTTGGATGCAAATTTGACAAGGCATCGGTCACATGAAGAGCCTTTCATATCTCTAGATAGGAGTGCGTATCCAACAAAACAATGTATAAACATCGATGCGACGTAATGGCGTTGTATCGACGTTTTTGCGCTTTGTCTTCTGTGTCGTTATTCAAATGCACCAAATCATAAACTGTGGTACTCAAAAGAACCGTCTTAATGAGACGATTCTTTTTGTACTCAAAAGAACCGTCTTAGTGAGACGGCTCTTTTAGCACCCAAAACAAAGAGTAGACATTAATATTTTTCGCACAATTTCTTTTTAACTAGACCGCTTTGGAGAAACTTATCTTCTAAATTTCGTGTATTCAAGTGGCCATGCCACATCGGCAGAAGAAACTCTGATGCTTAGCCCTGGTGGATATTTTGCGTACTGAAAACGGATGTCTGCGCATTTGCACATAAAGGACTGTGCTGTGTTTCATAATACTTATTTTTTTATTAAAGAATTTTACAGATTCTTTACGTAAATGAGGAGCATCATTGATATGCGCAACTTAACTGGAAGCTGGGTCCTACACACGTTCTATGGTCTGACCCATTTGTGTTTGAAATCAGGCGATGGCATTTTTCGCCACCGATTGCCACTCTGATATAGTCGAAGAATTCAATGAATAGGTACACAGTGGGATAATAAAGGGAAAGCTGCTTTTGACTGCTAAACATGACATGCAGTTTTCCTGCCTGGTGCCTCTTCGGAGAAACGAACTAACGTGTAAAGTTTAAATGATGAAATTTGAATGATTGTCACTACAGTACGCCATTTTAACTTTTGCTTTCCAAGAGATTGTTATGCGGAAACATCTAAAGAGGGCGATCGTGGCTTTATAATTTGGTGGAATATTCAGGAATTGACTAATCTTTGACGGATACAGTTGGTAAGTTGATTTGAATTTCTGATGGATAATTATCAGACTATTAGAAGAAAACAAAGATTTTTTATGAACAGCCATGCGTGTGTGAACTCGCGCACATGTACTCGCGCACACATGTGCGCGACCAGGGCGGGTGCATGAGGCTAAAATCTGGCGTTATAATCTATTCACCACTTGTATTTTTAACATATAAAACTTTGCCACGGATTTGTCTGCAGTTTGTGATTGTAGCATTTCCTGATCATACTCACTTGCTATTTTTTGTAGAAAATTTAACTCTACCGACCGCTGGTTGTATGGTGGCAAGATCGAATGTAGAGCCGCCCTTGTAGAACTTAGAAGCTCGAAATTGGCAACACGTGAAGGCATAGTGGGCCTGTGTATCTGCACAGTCTCGTCAAAAATGTTTAATTTGATGGTAAGACCAATGACACCCTTGTCCTAATGGGTTCCTAGGGCATATGCACAAGTTTGGTTAAATTAAATTTGCTTAAATTCGGCCCTATTCCCAATGCAAAAAAGTGCGTATTTTCCCCAATTTCAGACGAAAAATTCCGAATCTGACCAAGCCTACTTGGCCACAAATCAGTTGAGAAATTCTTTTAAAAGGACAAGAAAACATAATCATTTTCGCGCACCGTGTGGTATTTAGTATAACCGTTTTTCGGAATGCGCGAGTAACTTCCCTTACCCCTTTCATGATGGAGCGAATCAAGATCGCTGTGAGTGTTTCTGCTCGTTATCGTAGCTAATATTGCTGTGGTAAACTGCTTATCAATTCAATTTTTACTTGAACGTAAATAAAACTATCATTTGAGGAGAAGTTAGGAAGAATTATTGACGATTCAGTTGTTTTTAACTTTCGTACCGGGATCGAATTCTGCATATTATTTACGGCCATGGCTTCTTGTTAAATTGTACTACAGTAGTGTACAACAGAGGCGAGTTCAACACGAACGTTTTACATTATTGAACGTTAGCGAGCGCTTGCTCTACACAAAATGGCTGCGCCCTGTAACAAATAAATCAAGCGCCCCCAACTTCAACTTCAATGGTTTATTCTTCCACGCCCAATGGTAGGCATTTACGGATGAGGATGAAAACCTTGCCAATGGCTGAAAAGCAAAGGGAAACCCCTTTCCACCTTCTGTTTAAATTGTTCCTTTTCATATATCAACACAAAGAAACATACGTCGTTGTTCCAAAAATAGAATCTGAAAATATAGCGTGCATAGTCCCTCACGAAATCCATTATTGTTTTGATAGCCATCTTCGAATTTCGGGCGAAACGCCTATCAATTTAATAAATCAAGAGCGCTTGCAAGCGCCTTTGCGAGCAGAGAGAAAGCACTCCAAGCGCTCTAATTGTTGAACACACCTCACAGGTGTCAGGTGGAACTATTTTCTTTATTCCTCATCCAAAACATAAGTTGTGGGTGCTCAAAAGAACTGTCTCAATGAGACGGTTCTTTTGAGAACCCAAAACACATGTTTAAATTGATGGGTAAGAAAGTAATTATTATTTTACACTAATAAACTTCCTTATCTGGATCTATGATTATATATCAAGAAACAAGGTATAAAGGTAAACTTTTTGGAATCAATAGAGCAATGGAAACTTGTTTATATGAAGACTATAAATATTCCCAATTTTAGTTGAAACACCCCTAATTTTCCCTATCCCATGGGCCCTGGCCCCATTACCAAAATAGGAAGTTTTAGAGGTCAAGTTTAACTCTCTTTATGGGGTTTGTGTGCTTGTTTATCTTTTTTTAAAGAAACTTTTTTGCTTTCTATTTCAGTCATAGAGGACAAAGAAATGTTACTATAGCTAGGACCATGCTCTTTGCGTTTAACAGTTTCTATCCATCAAGGTGAAGCAGAGCGTTGATCAATCTAGACGACCAGTCAATGCCTCAGTGATGATGCAAATTAAGGTTTCTAAATTATTTTTCATTTATTTTGTGAACAAATTTCAGTCTGGTACTAACTGACCTGCCAAGCAGGGAAGGCTGAGGAGAGCCTATGAAAGTGTGCATGCTTGCCACAGCCTTTGCTGCTCTCAAAGTATGGATGTTGATGAAGATTCAGGCAAAAAATTAGACCTCTAACCCCACTGTTAGCTCAAATACTCACAGCTTTGTAAATTTTAAGTCTGTCTTTATAACCCTTTGTTTATGAATGGATTCTTCCAACTGGTTTTAAATAATGAGCCAGCTGGTTCATTGAACATATCAAGGTGTTATAGGTTAGAAATTCCAAATTAAGATGCACTGCAGTTCCTTAAGAATGTTTAATCCTTGCAAAACACAGTGCAGACCCTGATGAAATGCAGCATCATGCTGCATTTCATTTTGGTCATCACTGTTTGCCAAAGTATACCCATTTTAAAATATACAAAGGGTTATTAATATAAGCATGAACCTACCCCCTTTTAAGGAGGGGTATAGTTTTGACATTTTTGGCCTGACCTTCCATCTTTCCATCCAGAATCAAATTTCAGCATCCAGTGGTTAAATATTATGTATTCTTGGTTTAAATGATTAGTACAACACGGGTGGTAAACCTAGGAACTACCACGAAATTGTGTTAACGTAATTTTGTTCCCAAGCCACATCCGGGACACGTCGTGGTAGTTTCCAGGCCGAAAATTGGATAAAGAAAGGTTGGTGTCACTTTTATTTTTGTTTTATTTTACAACTTAGAACAAACAATGGTAAAATCCGACAATGTGGTTCCGTGTAAGTATGTCTCAGCGTCCCCTCTAGCCCAAAATTTTGTTTGAAAAGTTATTTTCTTTCTTTTGGTACGTGTTTCCCCACTGAGCATCGGACCAACTTTCCCCAAAGTTCGAAGGATTTTAGCCCATATCTGTCAAATTGAATGGAATTTGATATCATTTGACGATGGAAATGATAAAAAGACCCTGAATAGACATTCCTGTACAGAAAAAAAAATCTGAGCATTTACTCGTAAACGATTCATGCCCCGTTCGTCCTGTGTGGTAGTTTCCAGCTCATCGTGGTAGTTAAAATGCTATCGTGGTAGTTTCCAAGACTTTATAGGATACGTTTCTGAAGTGTTACAAAACATTATTGTGGTTGTTTGTTTAGCATGATAACCCTCGAACTCGTCAATTAATTACCACGGTAAACAAATAAACCACATTTCAACACCATGAGGAAGCTAAGCTGAGGACTCGAGATTCAATGTGATGCTTGACAGGTGGAGACCATGCCCTGGACTGCCAAACAACACCTCTGGAAATCTAAAGCAAAAGAAGGTCATCAGTTGAGCCGTGGTGTCCCAAGCAACAGACAAAAAAGATGATATAAAAAATTGCGTCACTCGCTACGTTGTTCCATGTTCAGTCAGCTTTAAGATAAAATGGCAGGCTAAGACTACTGGCCCAAAGTATTGTTAGTACTTGCGCTTCGGAAAAAAGGGAAATATCCTCGGGTTGGGACACTTTTTATATACATGCGAGTTTGACGATGAACGGGCATGTTATTTGATAATTAAAAAGCAAGTTTATTCAAAAACAAAAAAACGTGAATATCCCTTCTTTTCATTCCTCTCATCATTTCAATAGCCAACTAAAATTAAAATTCAGGCAGTCGTCATTTGTTATCTGACAAAAGGTTATTTGAAAAGGTCTTCGTATGAATAAGAGGAGTATTCAAGGTTCGGCCCGCACACCCTGTCTTTATAAAAATGAAGTAGCCCCTGAATAGTGGAAATCTGCTTATGCGAACTACTACTAAATTCCTACAAAGTCTTGGAAACTACCACGATAGCATTTTAACTACCACGATGAGCTGGAAACTACCACACAGGACGAATGGAGCATGAATCGTTTACGAGTAAATGCTCAGATTTTTTTTCTGTGTAGAAATGTTTATTCAGGGTCTTTTTATCATTTCCATCGTCAAATGATATCAAATTCCATTCAATTTGACAGATATGGGCTAAAATCCTTCGAACTTTGGGGAAAGTTGGTCCAATGCTCAGTGGGGAAACACGTACCAAAAGAAAGAAAATAACTTTTCAAACAAAATTTTGGGCTAGAGGGGACGCTGAGACATACTTACACGGAACCACATTGTCGGATTTCAACATTGTTTGTTCTAAGTTGTAAAATAAAACAAAAATGAAAGTGACACCAACCTTTCTTTATCCAATTTTCGGCCTGGAAACTACCACGACGTGTCCCGGATGTGGCTTGGGAACAAAATTACGTTAACACAATTTCGTGGTAGTTCCTAGGTTTACCACCCGTGTACAAAGAGTATAGTTTTGCTAATATCGCTCAATTAAAATGCATATATGATAAAGTGGTCTTTGCCTTCCGCAAAAAACCCCCAAAAAAACCCTGTTTATTCACCCATTTAAGCTGGATGGATTTTCCCAATCTTATCAATTGAACTGGTCCTTTTCAATTTTGAGGGTTGCTGGGTGGTATTTTTCATTTGATTCAAATCTCTGTGAGCAAGTAATGGAGACCCTGATCAGACACCACATTATGCCGCTTTGCGGCGCCTGAACTGTGTCTGCTCTGTTTGCCTATATGTTTCACAAAAAGGACTAAGGTTATACACTTAAATGCTCTTCATACTCTACAGTATACACAGCAGACATAAAAAGCAGACAACATCTTCATGATAAAACAATAGAGGTTTGATAAAGGTTAAGATAAGTTTGCTAAAAATATCCAAATGTAAAACAAGCAAATGCTTCATGTGATAAACCTAGAAATGCCCTGTTTTGAAAACAGTGAAGAGCCAGAACAGCTGGCTTCCCTTACACCAGATGATCCAGATTTGCAATAATTTCCAATTTGCTTGTGAATATATGGCTCAAAACTGATATCCATAAAGTTAGTTTGTTAGATAAAAAATTAGGTGGCTGTGGCATATTTATGAAAAATCAGCATGGTTAGAGTTAGTAAAATGGAGTGAACATGTGTTTAATTTTGTTTTCATTTATGTTTCAGATGCAGCAAACCTGTGTTTTGTAACTTTCGTTGCAAAAGATTTTGAAGAGAAGACTTTCATTTTGAGTAGAGAGACTGCCAAGGAATCAGAGAGAACTGTGAAAATAAAAAAGGAACCTTTATCATTGGGGTATCAGGCCTTCAGATACGAGTGGTTAATAAAAAATATTTTTCTTATTTCTCAACCAAAACATATGTTTTGGGTACTCAAGTGAACTGTCCCAATGAGATGGTTTTAAGACGGCTTTCTTGAGCACCTAAAAGAAACTTTGAAAATGATATTTAAAAAACATGAACAATTTTACACACCAAATTTTTGTTTATCTGGAGGCCTGGATACATAAACTGGTTTCAATTTAAATACATCCAATGGACAGCAGCTTGAAGTAATTTAGTGACGTATACTACTATAAATTTAAAAAAAAAGATGATATTGTGTTCAACTCAGTTTTTCAACCATCGGATAAAACAACCAGTGACAGCTAATCCTGTTCTTTTGTAGGTAGGTAAAAATGATGGTATTTAGTGACATTTTTGCAACATATATTGCACTCAGAATGGTTTAACAATTGAACTGTAATTTTTCTGAGTGTAAAGGGCAACCAATGGTTGATGAGGTAAAAATGCCACTAAATTCCATCATTTTCCACTAACTAGCCATCAAATGCCACCGTTCTCCATCATGGTGGCAATCGATGAAAATAATTGCCATCATTTTCCATCAGCTCTGGCAAACGATGGCAAAAATGCCTGCTCAATCTTGATGGCAAATGGTGGCATATAATGCCACCATTTTCCAGCGATATGTTCCAATACTCCACCGTCATGGCAAATGGTGGAAAATTTGCCACTGTTTTTCATCAGTACTGGAAAACGATGGCAAAAATATTAGTGGCACTTGGTGGCATAATTGCCATCGATTTTCACCGATATGTTCCAATACTCCATCGTCATGGCAAATGATGGACAAAATGCCACCATTTTCCACTCTCTTTATCAATCCCCTGTTTTTTTCACTCTTTTTCACCATAGATGGAAATACCCATCTTAGCTCGTTCCAATACTCCACCGTTTTCCATCGAAATCGATGGCACTTTTACAGAAGGGATAAAGCATTCTATTAATGCCCGTGAATTATTTTAGAGCATTTTAGAATATCAAGAATGTTCTAGTGGTTTGTTCTGCAACTGTTCTAAAAAATCTGAACTTTTCTAAAACAGTTGTAGAACACCTCCCCAAAAATGTCCTATATAGGGTTTGGAAATAAGATTCCATCGAATGCTACCTTTATATATCTGGAAAACTGTTGACATTGGTTTAAAACCCCAATAAGTAATCCCCGAATGCAGGTGACACAATAAATGAATAAACATCAACTGGAGGAGAATTATTATAGGGGCCCTAAGTTGGCCTAAATGTTGTTAGTTATTGCCACCCTGTTACCCCACCCATTTCAAAACATTGTCAAGCATTTGACCTTGGAAAAACAGCAACTACAGCAATAACTAACATTAATACTTAAGAAATTGTGTCTCAACAATACTCACTGTCCCACTATATTATACTGTCAAATTTGCCATCTAGAAACTGCCACAAGTGCTTTTTAGGGAGCCTTCATAATCCCTCCAATTCTGGCAGCCATGTTTTTCCAAACATCAATCTGGTTAAAGTTATGATAATGACATGCTTGTTCTAGAACTGTTCTAAAAATGTTCTAGAACATTTTTTAACTTTTGTAGAACTTGCTGGTTCAGTAAATTTCAGTAAAATATTTCTCCCGAATTATCAGTGAATTGAAAAATAAATAACATTCATTGCAAAACTGTAACATTGTAGTTTTTGGAAAACTTATTGGATGTTAACTGCTCAACTTCTATTTATAGTAATTAAGCCATGATCATCTTCTCATTGTGGTAACATGCCACCCTGTATTACCCCACCCATTTCAAAACATTGTCTTGCATTTCCTAAAAAACTTACAAACAACAACCCCACCATTAATCAACATTAAAAACCTTAGAGAACATGTTTCTCAGGTCTACTCACTGTCTCAGTCAATACTACCATCATGTTTGCCATCTAGAAATTCCCAAACAAATGTTTTTGAAGAGCCTCCACATTTTCCCTCCAATTCTGGCAGCCATGTTTTTCCCATCATCCATCTGGTTATGACATGTTTCCTCTTTAAATGTTCTAAAAATGTTCTAGAACTTTTTAGAACATTTCTAGAACTTGCTGGTTCTATAAAAGTACTAAATAAGTTCTAGAACTTAATTTGAATTTTCTTTTACTTATTTTGCCCTTTTTTCTTTCTTTCTCTCTAACTGCTAGACCCTCGCTTGCGAGTATTATCGGCAAGTGTACTTTGTGCACTCCAGGTTGCAGGATAAAAGCCTACAAGTAATTTAAACCATATCTAAATTACCGCAGGGTTCTTTAACCTGCACAAGGGGTGACCTTCCCTGCAAAGGGGACATCCAGTTAACGTCCCCATCCAAAGGACCAGGCCTCCAGATAAGAGTGCGTATTGGAAAATTATTTTCTTTATTTCTCACCCAAAACATGTTTTATGTTTTGGGTACTCAAAAGAACCGTCTCATTGCCCAACCACTTAGCTACCTGATGCTTTCTGCTCTTGAGAAGTTTCAAAAATGTTCTAGAATTTATTAATATATTTGTAGAATTAACTAGTTCTAAAAAGTAAGACAAATGTTCTAGAACTTAATTTGAATCATTTTTTAGAAGTTTCTGTCAACTTATTTTGTTCTTGAAAAGTTCTAAAAATGTTCTAGAATATATTAGAACATTTGTAGAACTTACTGGTTCTTGATTTGTTCTAAAAATGTTCTAGAATATTTCAAGAACACTTATAGAATGGAAATCAGTTCTAGAATATGTTTGATTTGTTCTATAACAATGTTCTAGAACAGTTGTAGAACAAGAGTTCTAGAACGAACATATTTACCTGTTTAGAACAGTTCTAAATGTTCTAGAACAGTTCTAGAACACCTCCAATTTGTAGAACAAAATTTCGCAGGGGCTTGAAGGCTCTGGGGGTGGGGTAATATGAGCTATTTCACGCAAATTTACTCAACAAATTTGATTTGATTCTGTCCAGCGGTTTAAGAGATTATTATACGCTCATATGGGACATTAATACTGACAGACATACGGAGGCAAGCACAATATAAACATGCAGGGATTATTATATATAAAAATTTCTAGATACATCTTTAAGGATGGATTGGTGAGGGTGCTGAGGGGGGGGGGGGGGGGGGGTGGAAAATAATAAAATCTTGTTTTATAACCAAATTATTAGATCATTATTATTCCTGGTGAGAGACTTTTACTTTTGGGGGTTGTGGGGGATGTTGCATGCCTCAGGATAACAGTTCATGATTAATAACAACTTTTCAGATTTTTCAATGAGAGACGGCTCTTTTTGATAAGAAAATCAGTCGGGTTTTGTTCAATAAAAAGTTTGATTATCTTCCAGGCTGTGTGGCAGTCGGTAACATGTCTTGCTGCAGATACTTGTCTGACTGCAGATCCAGCGGTCGCATGTTGGATCCCGGCCACGGTCCCATACTTTGGTGGAGATTGATAATGAACTAATTTCTATGGCCATTCTTCCCCCTTCCGCTGATTCAAGAAGGGTTGTTGTCAGTTACAACAAGCGAAAGTATGTGCACGAAGTACTGGTTAATTGCTAAGTCAAGCTTGCCCAGGAAAAAAGTGTGGTTAAGTGAACTGACCATCCCGGCATGACCATATATAGCTGTTGACTGGGATGTAAAGAGTCAAACCAAACCAAAACCAAATGTTTGATTATCTTGACATAAGATTTCTTTTCTTGGGGTAAAGCTGGGGGCATATTGATATCTATCACTGTCATTAGATGCAATTTTATCAGAGGAAAAACTGCATCATGCATTAATCTGTTTTTTCTCATGCAAGAAATATGTGACATTGTGCAACATGTTAACATGGTGAAAGTTGACTAAAAAATTGCGTGCTGAGTAATTTTGCATGCTTTTTATCATCATCTGCTTTTCCAAAATCAACTTTTTCAAATAATTCTTTCAGCAATACCATCAGAGATTCAAACAGTTTGGATCCAGATCAGGCCCGACAAAATGTCGGGCCTGATCTTGGTCCAAACTGTTTGAGAAAGATATCGGCAGGTACGTGGCACTAGTAGGCAAAAGTTTATTATGGTGAAAGTAAATAGCTGTAATGAATTTTATCATTAAGAGCGATTCTCTGTAAATATGGAGCGAGTTATATAGGAACCATTTCACGCTCCGACTCGGATTTTGATGAAACTTGCTGACAGTGCTAGTGGTCATGTAAAAACAAGAAATCAAGTGTTAGTTCATCCAATTCAACCTCCGTTGCCATGGCAACAGCATCCAAAGATTTGGGCGAAAAAAGAAGCAAAAAACACATGAAAAATGACATTTTTACCATTAAACTACTCTAAAAATAGATTGTACCAATCACAAACATGGAATTATTTTGAACAAACAGACTTAATATAACTGAATTAGTTAATGGTAGCAGCCTTACGAAAATGCTTAATTATACTTATCTTTCACTGAAAGTGGGTGGGGTAAGTAGGACCGGAAAATTACGCTTTTTGGGCATTTTCGCGCAAACACGACAACTTTGCGCGGCTACTTTCACATACACTCATGTTAATATATATTAGGCCAGGGTATGAAATTTTATAATATGGAAGAAAATGTTTGGGAAGTTACCGTCTTCTTGTCGTTACCATGGTAACAAATGTTTCCCTGTAGAAAAACTAAAAAAAATAAATATTGCATAAACAATTCATTTATTGCTATATTACAGTAATATAGTCTATTGTAAATAATATATTTTCATTACTCATACATCTCTTTTATATATGACATTAACGTCTGCTAGAGATAAGCTATTTTTAGACTTTTAGGGGCATCATAAGGGGTAAAAATTATGAATTTTAAAATAAAAACCAACACATTTGGCTAATTTGCCCTTCCAATACCCTCAAAATTGCTATTATTTATCACCAATGTGCAATATTTGTGAAAATGTAGACTTAAATTAAAGAAATAAGACCAATGCATTCTAATTAAATTATCTAAACATGCTTATTTATGAGGAAAAGTGGGTGGGGTAAGTAGGACCTGAAAAACATGCCTTTTAGGCATTTTTAAACACAGTCAACAACCTAAATCATGCATTTAAACATATATGCATGGTTATACATATTAGAGCAGGATATATAGTTTTTATTTTATGAAAAACATGTTTCAGAAGTAATCAGCTTCTGTTCGTTACCATGGCAACATAAGTTTCAATTTAGGATAACTGTAAAATGACTTTATTGCACAATGGTATTAATTTATTGTTCAAAAAAAAGATAGTATCTATTATAAATCTCTTTATATAATTACTTAATCACATTTCTTACAAATAACAATAAAATAGCCAATAGGAAAGCTGCCTTTGAATTTTTAATGTAATTTTAGTGTTAAAATTCTGACCCAAAAGTTAGGCAAACTTGCCTTCTCACTTGTATTGAAATCGCCCATAGTCATCATTATTTACATGGTTTGTGTCCCAAAATGCAAATTTTTATTTCTATAGATGGAAATAATTCAATACAGCAGCCTTATTAAATTGCTACAATATACTATCATTGATGAGAAGTGGGTGGGGTAAGTAGGACCCTCGAATTCTCTTAATCATGCAGCAATCTCCCATAGAAGTGTTTGACACATTGTCTTGGATTTTGTAAAAAAATAATGACAATTTATGTATTTTGGTAAAATCAACCACATTTATGTATGTTCAGCTGTTGATTTTTCGGTTCTCATGGCAACAGCTTTCAAATATTTTGGCATAAAATCAATCTAAATTCCTTTAAATTTAGATATTATACGTTCTACCAGGTCCAGAGGTGTAAATAGAAAAACTTACAACCCCTCTATTTAAATACTACCCAATTACCAATAAAATTGATTTCATTGCTCTAAAACAGAACAATATGGATACTATCAGGTACTCTTAACACTGAGTCTATGGTTAAACAAAAGTTAAACACCCTCATGCTCTTTGTGACTTATTTACATACATTTATGCATGCAGAACCTGATTGATCTACTTTTCTCATTAATTTACGCGTTTAAATGGTAACTGACAGTTGGTTCCGCATGCAGCTAATACCATAAATATTTTTTCTGCTAACCCTTTTCAATCTAAAACGTATCATCATACTTATAAAAGTACTAGAAAGACCGAAAATTATGGGAAAGTCTTAAGATTCCAGTCTGAAAATGGGATAAAATATACAATTATATTGTCAAGCTTATATCCGTATTGTTTTGTTTACAAACAGTCTTTAAAAACGTAGTTTTAATTGCAAATACAACAGTATTTCAGTAAAGCCAAGTCTTGAGAGAGAGAGAGAGAGAGAGAGAGAGAGAGAGAGAGAGAGAGAGAGAGAGGTAGCAATCTGCTCTCTCATATCATGCAATAATTATATCTATGAGGAAGGTATAATAACTTTGATTATGACCAGCTAGCAAAAAGTTAAAAATCCCTATTAAGTATTTGAGACGATCCTTTTTTTAGCTTGGAACAGCCTTTTAGTCTCTAATAATCCTACCAACACAAATATAATAATGTACAATTATAGTTATTGGTTGAGTTAATCTAACTCTAACTATTTAGAATTACACGAAAATCCACCAGAGTTATTGGTTTTATAGTGAACAAAACTACTTCTGAGAGACCCTTTTTAGCGGCTGAAAATGAACTGTTGTGATCATAGGATGTCCATCGTCGTCAGTCAACATTTAAATCACATCTCCTAAACCTCTGGGTGGAATGTCGCCAAGCTTCACATGAATAATCTTTGGTGGTCTTCTTTTTAAGTTGTTCAAAAAAATCTATTCCAGGCAGAAAGCTGGTTGCCATAGCAACCAAAATGAAAAAAGATTAAAAAATCTTGTCCAAAAACTACTGGTCAGATTTGAAAATAGTTCGGCACAAATGGTCCTTTGCTGACTCTTGTTCAAGGTTGTTCATATTATATAAATTGATGAAAAAACCTGGCCGCCATGGGGGTAGGACTGTTTTTCCTATTAATGTATAGGAAAACTTTGAACAAGTCTTCTTGTCAAAAATAGTAAGTGAGTATGATCAGGAAATACCACAATCACAAACTGCAGCCAAACCCATGGCATCTTGAGAAATACTAACTGAAGGATTTGAAAATGACTTGGCATGAATGGGCGACGCACTGCCAAAAATGTCCAAATATTTTTGATAGGTTGAAAAACATGGCCGCCAGGGGATGAGACCAGTTTCCTATGTAATTATAGGAATATATGGGGGGGGGGGCTTAAATTTTATGATATTTATAACCTTGTTTTAATAACTTAGCAGTTAAAAATAAGTTTCTGTTGTTGAAATCATCAACATTAGAACACACTCTAGCAAAACGGATAAGCTGAGAAATATATACACCATAGGAAGGAGAGCGAGGAAACCGGAGATTTTAAACTAAGCTTCAACTTTTGAAACATCCCCACCATTTTCATACGTAACTTCCAATTTTTATTCGCTATTCCCCCACAAGATGATCATATACAAAAAAAAAACAACTGAAAGTCCATAATTTCTATATGGCAGCTTAATTTTTTTTAATTCATTTCATTTTTCTTATCAAATCTTACTGGTTTTCTTTTATTCTAAATATTTTTCAAAAATGGCTACTTATGAAAGACCCCTTTCATCTGATAACGAATTTATTTCAGATGTCTTTTAATCTTTCATGATTAAGAAAACCTCACTAACACAGTATATAATTACAGATATTGGATAAGTCAATGTTACTGATACACGAAATGCATCAAAGGTACTGATTTCATAGTAAAAATACTACTTTTGAGATAACCTCCTGATATACATACATGTGCTATAGGGACTTTTAATTTTATATTTTAGCTGAAAATGAGAAGTTTCATAAAAAAATCTATTATTCATTCATTTATCTAGGGTTTATATGTCTAAAATTTCCTGATTTTTTCGTCAATAATTTCATCTTTTCCATTGACCTAAATGCTAAAAAATATGCTTTTCTTATGGTACATTTGAGACGTCCACTAATTTCCCCAATCGTGGGGTTGTTAAAAATTTGTTTGGACTTAATTGGTCAAAAGGCTTTCTTCCTTACTTTACTTGATAAATGTAACAGTAGGAGTCAGGTTTTCACAATGAAATTGATTTAAGTGTCCTAAAACATATGTTTTGATGAAATTTACCCCCCTTTTGAGCCCCTTCCCTAACCCTAGATTGAATCAACCCCACATGTCTATTTTCTAAACTGCTAGCTATTAGTCCAATGCCCAAAATATATTTTGATGACATTTGTATGCTACACATACACAAGTTAGGCATTTTCGATTAAAAATTAGCATTTTACCGATATAAACCTCTAAAGGGGCTATTATCAAGTCCTGTTTTGGGCCTCTCACCACAGATTTGCCAGCAAAGTAACATGTATGTATCATTTAACATTTTACGTTTTTATTGTGCCAGATTTTTTTATGTTTTTTTAATACAAAAAAGACCTTCATACTGTTGTTGTCCATTTTGGCCTTTTTTAAATCATAGTTGCCATGGTTATGGTAAGAAGATGGTTACTTCCTAAAAAGATTTTTTCAATGTATTATATACCATAGCTAGCTTGATCTTACTAAAGTTTGAAAACCTTTCCAAGTAACCCTGACTTGCAACAAAATGCTTTCAAGAATGTCAAAAACAGCCAAATTTAGTACATTGTTACCCCACCCACTATTTTTACAACATTGCTATATGACAGAATTACCAGAATTATTAACCATACCATCCTTGTATTCACATGGAGCATTACTGCCTAGTACAAGTTAACCTAAGGCCATTTTTTTTAATTCTAAAAGTTGCATTTGGCAATGTATGTCTATTTTAACTGATTTTTCGGCACTATTTTTGTCAAAAAGTTTGACACCTCATTTACGCCCGTTTGAGCCCCTATTCGACCCCTCAATGTTTATTTTTCATAAAAAGCTAGCTATAAGATCAATGGCTTGAAAATTCTTTAATGTAATTTCTACGCCACTTATACAAGAGTTTGGCATTTTTTACAAAATAGTTGGGTTTTTTTGCCTACAGAGACCTCTAAAAGGGCTATTATCAAGTCTCTTTTAGGCCTTGCACCAATTATATATCAAAAAGCAAAATATAAGTATTATTTCAACATTAAATTATTCTTTGTGTCAGATGTCTTCATGTTCTGCAATACAAAAACGCCTTAGAAGCTGCATTTGTCAATTTTGGCTTTTTGAGACGGTAGCATCAGAGTTGCCATAGTAACGATAAGAAGGTGGTAACTTCCTCAATATATTTTTTTAGTTTATTACAGACCATATTTAGCTTGGTCTTACTAGAGTGTGCAAACCTTTCCAAGTAGCCCCAACTTGCAATAATATGGTTTCAAAAATGTCGAAAACTACCATATTTTAGTACATTGTTACCCCACCCACACTTTTGCAACCATTGCTATATGACAGAATTACCAAAATTATTAATCATACACTCCTTGTATTCACATTGTGCAAAACTGCAAAGTACAAGTAATCACATGGTCAAAAATGTCTCATTCTAAAAGTTGCATTAGCACAATGTATGTCTATTTTACTGATTTTCGGGCATTATTTGGTCAAAAAAATTGACGCCTTATTTACCCCCTGTTGAACCCTTTTTGGACCCCTATTTTGAGATTATACCCTATATTTTCTTTTATAAAATGCTAGCTATAAGATCAATGACTTGAAAATATTATTATGTTATTTCTACACTACTTATACATGAGTTTTGCATTTTTTATTTAAAAAAATAGCGTTTTTTCTCTTATGTAGACCTCTAAAAGGGCTATTATCAGGTCTCTTTTAGGGCCTTTCACCACTAATTTGTCCAAAAAGCAAAATATAAGTATTAATTAAAAATTTTATTGTTGATTGTGTCAGATGCCTTCATGTTCTGCAATACAAAAACGCCTTACAAGCTGCATTTGCACATTTTAGCTTTTTGAGACGGTAGCATCATAGTTGCCATGGTTACGATAAGAAGACTGTAACTTCCCAAACATTTTTTTCCATTTCATTATATACCATATCTAGCTTTGTCTTACTAAAGCATGTATACTTTTCCGAGTAACCGCGGCTTGCAACAATATGAGTTCAAAAATGTCGAAAAACAACAAATTTGAGTACTTTGTTACCCCACCCACTTTTCTGACACAATTGCTACAAGACGGAAATACCAAATTTAATTCCAAGATCCTCCTTAAATTGACATAAAGCAATACTGTGGAGTACAAGTTGTCACAAGTTCGAAACGTACTTATGCTAGAAGTTGCAACTGTGCAATTTATGTCTATTTTCAGTGATTTTTGGGCACTTTTTGGCCAAAAACTTTGGATTCAGTTACCATGGCAACGGAAGTAAAAATGAAAGACTTAAGCATGAATGATTTTGTTTTGGGTGAAAACAACCAAGTACAGAAAGTTTCGTTGAAATCTGAGAATATGCGTGAAAAACTTTGCTCCATATTTACAGAGAATCGCTCTTAATAAATTAACTGAAATATATACCACTTGACATCTTTGCGAAATCACATTGTCAGTGTAATATCATAGCCCTTTAGTCCCCCAAGATAAAAACTGGTTACACGACGGGTGAGAAAAGGAGTTGAAATATGATATTTTTAGGCACTGGTCTCCTCATCTCAGGCATTACAATGGAATGTTGCCTGATCTCTATAGTATGTACATGTATATTTGATCTTTCTGTCTGCCAGTCTGTCTGTCCATACACACATTTAATGGCTCAATTTGTCCATAAGTTGGACATTTTTGTGCATTTCAAGTGAGTTATTTCTGAAAGGGTGCTCAGTGAGATTTTATGACCCCTAAGGATGTTTGTTGCCAACAAGTTTCCTCTTAACCCTTTGTATTCAATTTACTGGACTCTTCCTTCTGGCTTGTTACACTAAACTTGGGATGGTCCATTGCATATATCGAGGGGTGTCAGGTTTTACATCTTTAAAAGAAATATTGAATTTTTGTCAGACTCTGGGCTGAAGGGTTGGAAGTTCGAGGCTCACTGGAGGCACTGTGTTGTGTCCTTGAGTAAGACACTTTATCCTCTGCTACATATAAGTACTGGTTCAACCCAGGAAGACATGAAAACGTCCCGACATGACTGAAAAATTGTTGACTGGGATGTAAAACATCAACAGACAATTAAACTTTATCATTTCTGTCATTTCTTTATTAATATGTAGTCATGGCATTGATGTAACACATTGTAGATCCTGATCAGCTAGTTTCATCAGAAGCCAGCCAATCTGTGGATCCACACTGTTTTCGCAAGAGGGTATGGTAAATGTTCTAAAATTTGGAACACTTATTTCTTTCTGTGTAAGGTAGTAGTTGATTCTAATCTTCAAGTTCGCGTTGTGTTTTAAAAGTCTCTTTAGAATTTCTAAGTCTTGTAAAATTTCAGTAACAACTTTCACAATTTTATAATTTTATTAAATCTTCTTAAGTCCAACTAAATACTTCAAGAAACTATCTATAACCCAAAGTTCCGAAATCTGAAGCTCTGCCACTGGGTTTCATCTTATATACCATGAAGTCACATGATAGAAGCTGACCACAGCGCCACCTAATGACATCATCACTAACCAATCATATTTCAAGTTTACTATATAGCGCCCTCTACATAGGTAAGCTTCCATTTATATCAACCAATCAGAAGATACAAAAGTGACTCATAGTCACACCAGTGGCGCAATTCCCCAAAGGTCATATGATTAAATGTATTGCGCAATCCTGCCAATCAATGTCAGAATTGTCACAATCTATTTATTGGGCTTATGTAATTTTACTAAACTAAGTAACATCCGTCATCATGACCTTTTGAAAGTGTTAAAACATCCCATCAAAATTGACAGGCTAATAAATATGACATTTGAAAAACAATAACAAACTGGTGTCAGAATTCCCTATAAAAACATAAACATGTCAATCACAGATGTCAACACCGCACCTGGCTGAACACCTGCGTCCTACCCAAACCAAGCATTCACAAATATTGTAAATACCCACAGGCAATTCACAATAATTATGAACCCTCACAGACGAAACCAGTGACTACTTTATACACGCCCAGACCTTAAGAATTTGACTTAATTCGTCAATTAAGTGAAATTCTCCAAGCTCATCTCTCATACACCATACCTTGTATATACAAATAACATCCACACACACTCCCACACTCACTCACATACATACCACTATACTAAACATATAAATAAAACACTAGCATGCACAAATCATCCTAAAACTACTAAACATAATCAATACACATGCATCATCAAAGTACAGCTTCCAAAACATTTATAAAACTATTTACAACAAACATCTGCATGTGACAGCGTACTAGAGAGAACCTTTTGTCCACACAATGGTTGGCCACCCCATCGAGCTTGCAGTTCTCCCAAACTCTCAAGAGCACACCGACGCCACAAGCCAATCCAATTAATCCCAAGTGAATTAACAACACAATGTCAAATCTTAACTTATTATATATACACATTATGAATCTCATGCACAATAGGGTCAACTGTCACTCCACTGCATCATCTTTATATTAAGTTAACATATACATGCCTCCCTACATATTGCAGAGACAGACATAGGCATGCCAAGCTTTTCCAATGGAGCACATCATGAAACAGCCCAATGCCTACAAGATGGTTGATCAGACCACAAAGCAGACAATGGCTTTGAAGACCCCACTCTGCATAAAATATCATTTACACAAAATCAAAAACATGCACCACACATATAATAATCCCATTCTCCGTCCATCAAGTAATACAGTCAATATACAATAAGGTTCATCTTCACTCCTCCGCGGCTAGTCTATCTGTATTGGATCATCCTGCTCCCCAGTTCCATGGTAAAATACAAAGTTATTATCCTCCTGTCCGTTACATTCAGTTGGTTCTTCCATAGGAGTATATTTCAAATGAATATTATTTTCTGCTTGCAATTTCCAAATTATGGTGTCATCTAAACTCTGTTCAATTTCGTCCAAAAGTTTAATTGCTTTGCTGATATCCAGTATATAGAATTTTGTCTGCTGTCCAAAACAGTCTTTTAGTTGCTGAATGTTGTATAGCTTATCCATAACTGTATAATGTTAATTTACTTCTTTAGAATAACTGACTGATAAGTCTCAAATGTATAAAATCCAAAGTTTATTAGCTGTTGTTTACAAAAGTTCACTATGTATAAATGTCATCAATTGTTTGACATTTAAAGGTCACCTTTTCAAAGCTGTCAACAAAATCTTGATTTGACCTGTTATCTGTCATCACTTTGGAAACTGGTTGGATTTTAAAGGTCAATATGTTTCATATAAACTCGATGATACTTGAGGTGAAAAGGTCCCTTACTGTATTCCTTCTTATACATCTCAAAGTCATATACATCCTTCTAATCAGTCTTTACAGTGCATATTTTTGTACACATCATAGTAAGCATATTTATATCTTCACCAGCCACCAAACTTCATACCAAATGACTGGACCTACACACATTATCAATAACTATTTACATATCTTCACATCATCATATCTTCACCATGGCACTACCATGGACTCATAGTAAAGTTTTGTGTACACTTTAAGTCAAAGTTTCTCTATGTTATTCATGGCCATCTCTCTTTTTCAAACACAACTTATTTCTTCATATCCTACAACGAAGCCAATAACACCCTCGCTTCCTTCTGGTCTGGTGCGGAAGAAGACTACCTTCCCGATTTGCTCCTAACAATCTCGTCATGTTCTGACGACACCAACCCATTCTTAACAACTGACAAGGAACTCGTCACAACATTCTTATCGCCACAACAATCAGCTAACCTCTCACCAAAATAGACTTTCACTTTCTCGTGAAAGCATTTCTTATACATGAAAAGCAGTATCAAAATCCCGGATCAAAATAAAAACGCATGTGCCAAAAATCATCACAACAAATGACCAAATAGAAATCGACCTGCTGTGCTCATCTTCTTTCCTATAAATTTGGCCAAATAAGGGAAATTAGATGTAAAATTTTCCCAAAGAGAAAAGTATGTTATATTTCTCAATTTCAAAAGTGAACCCCAAGCAAGCAGAATATGACCTCCAACCTTTTCTCATAACATAGGGATAAACACAAATAACCATTTGCAGCCCCACAAGTCATATTCAATCTTATCACACCAAGGGGTGGATACACAACCTCATTCTGAATGCCTGACTTATCTTGGCAAACAATGGTAAATTTTGACCATCAGAAGTTCCAATAATCCACACACCTGAGTGTACATACTCTACAATTGACAATCAAGGGTTCAGACAAATTATGATCTCATGCATTACAAAACAAGAGGTACAGCTAATTGATACCTAAAACAAAATAAGAATGCTTAACCACGTTGAAACCACCGTCACAACAACACTACATAAAATCCATAAATTGGTAGCGTAAACCACCTACCTAGCAAATTGCAAGTAAAATAACTTGAAGACTTTAACAATAAAAGCCACATATACAAATTGCTTAAACATCATGATCCCAAGCAAGTTCCCTTTACATTTATCAACTGTAAACTTGGGTCATCGCCTCCACCTCAAACACAAGGAAAATCACCTTGCTAGCTATACAAAATAGCTTTTCTAAATCATCAAAGACCTTAAGTCTTTCCAAAACTCTAATCAATATCCAAAAATCATTGTCAATATATTCAATCCAATCATTTCAAGACTCTAACAGCCTGAATTTTGGTCTAACAAACATAAAAACCAAATCACTGTCGTGAGTCTTTTCCATTAAAAAAAGTAATCCATCATTTCAATAAATGAAAGCCCAAATGAAAAAAATGAAAACATTTATCTATTTCAGAAAATCTTCAAAAATTAATCAGACAATGAAGCAGCGTGAATATCAGAATCTCTCATGGGTTAGGGAAACATACAACACCCTTACAACCCCAAATTCATTCACACATGGACCACAGTCTGATCCGCAATGAAGACCTTATAAAAATAAGGTAATTTTGAATTTTATACTATACTGAAAATTTTCTTGCTACATTAAATACTCAAACACCTTATTTGATTACAAAACCATTCAAAACTGATTTACAAAAACATGACACAAGCTCTAACAAAATGCTAATGTCTTCATCATCATCCAGATACATACCAAATGGTACCACACATAAAAATAAAAGGGGAGAAGGGCAAAGCTCTTCTATTTACACCCCAATGCCATATATAATATGACAAACACCCGGATGATGCCTGAGGACATTCTCAATCAATAGAACCACCTCACATTTGCAATAATTAAATCTTCAACATTTTTAGAAAAAAATTAAAAACAGTTTTCTTTTAAAAGAAAGAAAAATCAAAACTTTATATTCCCTAAATAAATTTCAAGCATGAATTAAAACTATAGCGTTTAAAACAAAAATTAATGAAAGATAATGAAACCCCAATCAATTCGGATTAAATAAACATAAAGTAAAACTCTACCAAAATGTCAACGTCTTCATCATAATTCAGAAACGTACCACATGGTACCACAAATAAAAAATAAAGGGGAGAAGAATAACTCTTCCATAACACCCCACGTCATCTACAATGTGACAAAACATTTGAATTATGTCTGAAGCCACTCCCACATCATAGAATTACTATTCTTTAAAACTCCTCAAAAATAATTTAGTCTGGTCCATAATTTCCATAAAATTATAATCTTTCTCCTACAAATTTTTGATTTAAATAAAAACACAGAAATAAAAAAATAAATAGCAAAAAGAATTTTTGTTTTCCAGTCTACACTAAAATCGACAAGCAAACGTTTGTTTAAAACGATAAGCCAACAGATTGCCAAGTTTCATTTGAATTACCCAATCTCTGAAACACTTTGGATTATAATCAAAACATTGCACAGTCTGTGAGATAGTCTGCGCATAAAATGCAAATGAGACCTCGGTTATTTCCCTAGCCAAATGCTTAAACACATTCTCAGCACCTGCGTCTTTCAAAACTTCCATAATATAATAATTTCAAATATGGTTAGCTGACTGTGAATTAAATAAGAATAAAATGACAAGTCCTACCGTGTCAAGAAAAATCCACCAATCACTAGTTAACTATTTCTTCAATCACAATCTGTTCCTTTTCTCCACTGTTCTTCACAATGTGTCCACGAAAACAAAGTTCGAAATCCTGGTCTAGTAGGCACCAAAAACGTCCCAGATGTAAGGTAGTAGTTGATTCTAATCTTCAAGTTCGCGTTGTGTTTTAAAAGTCTCTTTAGAATTTCTAAGTCTTGTAAAATTTCAGTAACAACTTTCACAATTTTATAATTTTATTAAATCTTCTTAAGTCCAACTAAATACTTCAAGAAACTATCTATAACCCAAAGTTCCGAAATCTGAAGCTCTGCCACTGGGTTTCATCTTATATACCATGAAGTCACATGATAGAAGCTGACCACAGCGCCACCTAATGACATCATCACTAACCAATCATATTTCAAGTTTACTATATAGCGCCCTCTACATAGGTAAGCTTCCATTTATATCAACCAATCAGAAGATACAAAAGTGACTCATAGTCACACCAGTGGCGCAATTCCCCAAAGGTCATATGATTAAATGTATTGCGCAATCCTGCCAATCAATGTCAGAATTGTCACAATCTATTTATTGGGCTTATGTAATTTTACTAAACTAAGTAACATCCGTCATCATGACCTTTTGAAAGTGTTAAAACATCCCATCAAAATTGACAGGCTAATAAATATGACATTTGAAAAACAATAACAAACTGGTGTCAGAATTCCCTATAAAAACATAAACATGTCAATCACAGATGTCAACACCGCACCTGGCTGAACACCTGCGTCCTACCCAAACCAAGCATTCACAAATATTGTAAATACCCACAGGCAATTCACAATAATTATGAACCCTCACAGACGAAACCAGTGACTACTTTATATCTGTGCTCAAATAAAAGGTGGGTTATCAAGGCTGGAATTCACAAAACGCTTCTCAGAATAGCAAACAGGGAATACCCTGATCAGACTGCTTCTTCAGAAGCAGTCTGATTAGGGTCTGCACTGTTTGTATAGGCCTTTTTTGCAAACAACTAGTGTTTGAAATTTTAGAACATTTACGATATAAAATTTTGAAAAAGTTATGTGCATGGTGCTCTTAATACGTCAAATGTGGTATTTATAATTTCAGGCTGCCACTGCTCTGTCAAGATTAAATTTTGAACAGAATATGCAGGATGCGATGGCTGTGATGCACAAACTACAAACGGGTCTAGATGTCAATGTTAGGTTCACTGGGTAAGTATATGGTAACCCTATTAAGGTTAATTCTTTGTGAGCGCAGTGGCTCAGTGAATGCTTGACTGGAGAACAAGGGCGGCGGGTTCGAGCCTCACCGGCATCACTGTGTTATGTCCTTGAGCAAGACACATTAATGCGAGCTTAGTACTGGTTCAACCCAGTAAGACCTGTCCCTCCATAACTGAAAGATTGTTGATGGGACGTAAAGAATCAAACCAAATAAAACAAATAATTCTTTGTATTCTGGAAACCCCTAAATTGGTACTTTGGCAAACAGTGAAAGACCCAGATGAAATGCAGCATAATGCTGCATTTCTTATGGGTCTGCACTGTTTGCTAAGATTAAAACAACCTTCAGGGACAGAAAAACATCAAAATTTAGAAAATTCTACCTGTGACCCCTTGGCAGTCCAGTAGTAGACTTATTGTATCAAGAACAGAATATGCAGGATGCGAAAGCTGTGATGCACAAATTACAAACAGTTCTAGATGTCAATTTTAGATTCACTGGGAAAGTACTTTCATAGTTTCCCAAAATATTCTCAACTGTAATTCATCCCAAAGATTTGGCAGCTCTGTTACCATTTATTATATAATCCATGTCACGTCTGGGAGTGTAATAATTAACACCATGTATTAAAACCGATAAACCACTAGTGAATTGAATATTTTGGTAGCTTTATGAAATGACGCCCATAACTTTGATTTGATATTTTACGTCCCAGTCAACAGTTTCAATCCTGTCTGGAGGGGTCTTCCTGGGTTGAACCAATGCTAAGTAGGGGTCAATGTGTCTAAGATGCTCAAGGACACAACAGGTGGTGAGGCTTGAACTCGCAACCCTTTGATCTCGAGCCAAACACTCTACCACTGAGCCACTATGCTCCTGTGATGCCCATAACAACCTTACATATATATAGCAAAATCAGTTAACATTCATGCCAAAAAAATAGTTTCAAAATAGTTTTAGTTCATATGATAAATGGAATCTATCATTAATGCCCCTTTATTATTGAATTTATTATACTAGTTGAGGAACAGCTATAATTTCTTTGGAAAAGCCTCACATTTTATCTATTTTCCTCAACATGTTTATTAAATTCAATAATACATAGGCACTCATGCAAGATCCTTTATATATACTGCAATGCAATTTTCCTTTTCAGAAATCTCTTCATGATATATATGCACTATACTCATCTTAAAGTTTCAGCAATTCCATTACCTTAGGCACCATAAATATTAAGGCACTTTATTTCCTCACATGGATGATACTCATCCTAAAATTTTAGTGAATCCGTTACTTACCTAAAGCGGCTCAGGTTAAAAGTGGTTTTAAACTCTAAAACAAACAAACATAAAGTATTTAACCTTATAAGTACGCTTTGTACAACTTTTTCTTTAAAATTCTAAAATCTATTTTATAAAAAGTGTGGATCCAGATCCACTGGTTTAGATAAACACATTTTTGAGCGTAAAAAATTCCTTCCCATCAGTTTTAACATATGTTTAGGTGCTCAAAAGAACCATCTCATTGATATGGTTTGGGAGCGCAGTGGCTCAGTGGTAGAGTGCTTGACTCGAGACCGAAGGGTAGCGGGTTCGAGCCTCACCGGCGTCACTGCGTTGTGGTCCTTGAGCAAGACACATTTATCCTAGCTTAGTACTGGTTAAACCCAGGAAGAATCGTCCCGCATAACTGAAAGATTGTTGAGTGGACGTAAAGAATCAAATCAAACAAACATTGATATGGTTCTATTGAGTACCCACAACATATGTTTTGGGTGCTCAAAAGAACCATTGAGATGGTTATTTTGAGTACCCACAACATATGTTTTGCCTGAATTACTTTTTTTTTGTTACTTACCCTTAACTAATGGCCTGAGATCCACTCATTTTTATCAACATAGTGACATAAGAGCATATGCCATAATTAAGTTGAATATAGTAACTGAATTCTTGGTACCGTTTTGTTTCAGGGTACATGATTTTGAGTATACAACAGAATGTATAATATTTGACTTGTTACATATATCCTTGTATCATGGCTGGTTGGTTGATCCACAGAATCAAGACGAGGTGCAAGCTGTGGGGAAATGTAGCTATAATCAACTGGTGGAGAAAATTATAGGCAATAAGACCTCAGATAAACAAGAAGAGGTTAGGGAAGGTAAGATTGATAAAAACATTTGATATGATCTACAGAATTAAGTTTTGGTACAAGCTTTTGGGAAATGTAGCTATAAACAACTACTAGAGAAAATTATTAGCAATAAGACCTAGGATAAACAATACAACCGACTAATGTGATCAACAGAATCAAGATAGTGTATATAAAGGGACATCTTGTTTGCTTATCTGGTCCTGTTGTATTGTGATTTTTACCATGTTAACATTGCTATTAACATTTGGAGCTAATTGGTAACACTCTGGAATAGTAATAGGTTGACATAAGCTAAAATGGTACTCTTATGCACTTGCATCAATATTACCATATCTGATTTGCAATAGTCCACGATATACTGTCGGAAATAGTTTGATGTCATTTAATTATGTCACATTTCATTTGATAATGTCATAGGGTGAAATATGTTATTATTAATTTCCTCATAGCATTTCCTTATAGCGTCTCCCCTATTTCAAATGAGCCCCTTTCCTTCATCCATTATTACAGGCAACATTTTTGTTGTAGGTATATGTAGCTGTTTATCCTGAGTTAGTTATCTAAGTGTAACCATTGATTAGCTACTTTAGGTCACATTGTAATGCATCAGTTCACTACTATTAAACTCATTGATCTTTACACACTTGTTGTATGATATATAACTTTACTCAGAAATATAAGTTCTTATCTCATATATATACAGATTAGTAATGTTTTGGGGTTATTTTGGTTAATAATACATCAAACAATAGCTAATGTTCGTGTTTACATACTTTCGATAAATATAGATAACTGTATAAGGCCATGACTTTTAGGCAAGATAGAATAGTTGTGGTCACATGCTGGGAAAGGGCTGACCTCTTGGCTCACTTATACATAAAGTTCTCTTGTGTTTTTGTCACTTTCCCATTTGGTGTCCTGTGTCAGGTGTTACTTGATTGTATCGATTCCTGATCTTTGCCTCCTTACTTACTTTTGTAGTCAGAAAGATGAATTGGACCATTGGCTTCTGTATTGATTACAAAAAAACTTAATCAACACACTGAAAAGGATACGTATACTTTCCCATGCATTGATAACACTCTACATTCAGTTGCAGGATCCAGATATTTTACTGCTGTGGACCTAGAGAGCAGATACTGGCAAGTGGAGCTTAAAGGGACTGATAAGGCCAAAACTGTGTTTAAAGTGGGCTCCCTAGGCTTCTATGAATGCATAAGAATGCTGTTTGGGCTATGCAATGCACCAACAACTTTTCAAATGTTGATGGAAAGATGTTCTCAGAAAATTTCTCATATATCTTGACAATATTATGGTCTTTTCGTCCAACTTTGATGAACATCTCGAGTTCTTTTGAGCAGCCAAAACATATCATGTTAAAACTGACGTTTAAGAACATTTTAATATTTCTAGCCATTTTTTGTTTATAGGCATCTCTATTGTTTACACTTTATGTGGTTATCAAATGGACTCTATATTTGCAGCATTGATAGCAGAACAGTTCTTAGAGAAGACAGCCTCTCAGCTATCATACCATGGTCTGTGTGAGCTGAATACTCAAGTGAAAGAAGATCAACTAGCTGTTCTATTTAGAAATAACCATTTTACCACTCTCTATAGACATAAGGTGAGTGTTGTACACAATGAACACAAAATATGTGTTCTGGACTAGCAACAATGAAAGACTTAAACAATCCTGCTCAACTACAGAGAATTGCCACATGAGTTAAAGTTTTCAAGATGGTTCCTGATTTCAGGATTTTGAGGCTAGCTTTATATAGTCAGCATCAAATTTCTAAATTATACAAATTATAATGAAATTTCTGTTTTTCTTTCAGTTTATATAAAGACAATCATTTAAACTTGATAGTATTTACATTTTGCAGGCATACTGAAAGTTTTTAATTTATTTCATATTCTGGTCCTTCAGGAATATAGGGTTCTGACAGAATGCGGCTTAAGCCGGTGCTAGGGGGTATGAGAATTGTTGCACTTTTCATTAGATCTCATGAACAGACTCAATAAAACTGAGTCTGCTTTGTAGGTTCTCTCTATTTCTGAAGGATCTGTTTTTCCAGATTATTTTGATTTCTAAAGTTCACAGGCCAGGCCTTAAGATATAAGAGTGCTTAATTAAAAGTTAATTTTCTTATTTTTCAACCAAAACATATCTTGTAGGTACTCAAAGGATTCATCATATTGGCATGGTTCTTTTGAGCACAAAAAAAAGATATGATAAAACTGATGAAAAAGAAACTATTTACTATTGTATGCATACCTGGGCCTAAAATTCAGCATTCAGCATTTTTTAAATTTTGAACTTCTCTCAGATAATCTAAGAACATTGAACTTTGGACAAGTCTTCACCCTAGGTAATGCTTTCAAACACATTTGATGACGTGGAGGCCAACTTATTTTCCAAATGTTTCATCAAAGACAATTAATTAAATTATAAACGAAACTTGTGTATTCAAATACTGTTTTTTATCATATGACGTCGCGTCTGGGAGTGAAATAACGCCATGCAATAAAATCGATAAATCACTAGTGGTTTATAGATTTTCGGGAAATGTTATGATGTCCATAAAACAACGTTGCGTACATAATGACAATATTATTACGTTTTTACGCCAGAAATGAGATTGCAAAGTAAAAGTCATATGATAAATAGAATCTAACATTCGTGCTCTTGTCTTATTGAATTTATTAAACTCGTTGCGAAAAAGTTTACCTCAACTCGTTTAATAAATTCAATAAAACAAGAGCACTCATGCAAGATCTTCTATGTATTTTTGCAGCCTATTTGAGAAACTGTATCACTGGTAGAATAAGAATGAAAAGATAAGCTGTTGGATGACTGGCTCCACTTCCTTTATATTCTGCTCTGTATTGTAAATCTGCAAGAAAAGATAAAGTAAAATAAATTCCATTTGCGGCTGTGAAAAGGAAAACAATCATTACAAAGAACAATATTGCTAAAATTTTGCAGCAGGATTAAGGACTAAGGACAATATTTGAGAGGCATGTGTCTCAAATTTCACAAAAAACAGCTTGTTTTCAAAATTTTTGGTTAAATTTTAAAGTAAGACAGTCACAAAAATTGCTGAAAGTTTTTTTTGCAAAAAAGGTTGATGCAAAATAACTAAAAAATGCAAAGAGTTATTTTATAGAAGTATTCCCTTGGTATGGGGTAAACCTGAAACAGGTTCTTTTACAAAGAGTGACGACCCAAATAAAATTCTACACCTCATTTGGGGAGCGCAGTGGCTCAGTTGTAGAGTGCTTGACTCGAGACTGAGGGGCCGGGGGTTCCAGCCTCACCGGCGTCACCGTGTTGTGTCCTTGAGCAAGACACATTAATCCTAGCTTATTACTTGTTCAACAAAGGAAGACCTGTCCCTACATAACTGAAAGATTGTTGATGGGACTTAAAGAATCAAATTAAACAAAACTACACTTCATTATTGTTAACACCCTTTGTTAAGGTGAAAAAGATCTCCAGACCAAAAATTACAATTTTTTCAAAAAAAAATAATAACCTGACACCCCTATATGTTTACAATGGACCATCCTAAGTTTATTGTATCAAGCCAGTAGGAAGACAAATGAGCTGTGGCATGGGATATCCAACAATGTGTTATGTGCGACCAGCAAAGCCTCAGATCAGCCTGCGCATACGGGCAGACTGATCAGAGCCTTTGCTAGTCGCTTGAGTATTCTATGATTGTTAAGCTACTGACTCAACACCATTTGGAGTTTCTAAGCTTACAAGGAGGCTACACAGGCTCGCCTGAGTCTACACTTGTCAAAATGTTGGAAATCACATGCGGCGGCTCAAATGGTTAATGCAGCAACTTACTTCCTCCAATCAGTGCACAGCTGTATGGTTTATGTGTATAGATGCCGACTATATCCCTCTCGTAGAGCTCCTTCTCGTGTTTGTCAAAGTTGCAGTCTGACGTGTATTTCAGTGTACATGTGTGAACTGCTCCAAAGAATCTGAAATTGTGAATGTATCTAGATCAGGTTTTAGGTATCAATAGCCATATTTATTGCATGACATTGCATCTGGGAGGAGTATAAGGCCACACCAAAGTAATTTTTAGATTCTCATCCAAATTATATGGAAAATTTGGGCGTGTGGGAGGTTTTTATTTTTTTTTATTTTTCGGACTACTTTAAAAACAGAACAGTGCTAAAAGAAACTTTTAATACCATGAAATTAAATTGTCAAAATTATTAAATGATAAATATATAGTGTCAAAAAAAAAAAGTTTTTTTCAAAAATGCTGGCCAGAAAAAATTGCACCAAAACTTTTCAGGCTTTTTCAAACTTTTTTCTTTTTTTTATTTGCTTATATTTAGTGATGGGCCGATGATCGACTATAGTCGAAAGTCAGTTGGTTTTGGCTTCCGATTGCGACAATCGATTGTAAAATGACACAATCGATTGTAATCGGTTTCCAACCTTAGTCTACAGGCTGTGCTGAAATCTGCCTGTTAGGATCTCCATATAAACCATTTCATTTTGCGGTGAGAAAACACAGTTTTTTTTCTGTGTTTATAAAGCATTTTCCCAAGTCAAACGTGATCGGTAAAGCAACACGATAACCTACGAAAGTTCCAAATAGAGCGTCTGTGGTTACCGCCGTACGATTGGATAAAATGTCTGCTGTTCCAGTTATTTCACCTGCGTATTAAAAGCCGATTCGTACCGATGTCAAACAGAAAAAATACAAAAAAAGTTTTTTTTCTTCCCGTTTCAGTTCATCCCTTGGGTGATAGGGTATTATCGAACTATTTAGCAAGTAAAACCATTCATTTCAGACCAAAAAAGCCTGGAGCTTTTAGTTATTTTTTTCCGTAATGGTGGTGCATTTATCGGAAATGTTGTACGTCAATGGGCGTAGACAGTATAACTAACGTTCAGCATTCAGCAAGAAACATCTTTTCTTAAAAGTTTGATTAAGATATATATTAGCAAAAAGTTAGCCCAAAACAGAGCACAGAGGATGACTCTAATCCAGCAGGGGAAGGTGTAAAGTGCTTTGACTGCACGTTATCATGGGCTGTGCTTCAAAGTATAGAAAGGAGATGAAGTTAAAAATGAGTTGTGTTCTAGACTCTAGTCCAATATGTTTAACAAAGGTCAGGATCAAGATGCTCATGATTATGTATTATAGATGTAGTCTGGCAGCCAACATTTTCGAAACAGTCGGATTCTGTCTAGTCAAAATGTGTTTGAAGTGTTAGTATTTTTTTTATTCCTTTACATGTACCATAAAAGCAAAAGCTTAATTTTAATCAACATAAGAAATAACAAATAAAATGCTGCAAGCAAAAACATATACTGAATGTAGCTAAGCATGTGTGATCACTTATAAAAGGTATAGGGAATCGATTGTACTATCGATAGCTAGTTGGTTTGGTCTTTCCGATTCTAAACCGATAATCGATTGTGATTTCAAACCGATGGCCCATCACTACTTATATTTCATATGGGCAGGTAGGGTTGAGAATCTAAAAAAAGGCATGGCTAGGCCATGTATTAAAATAGATATAAACCACAGGTTTTACATACATTGTATTTAGTAATACCATATAATGATGCCAATACAACGTTACGTACATAATGACAAAATTTTAAGGTTTTCATACCAAAAGAGTGGTTTCATTCCAAAGTAAGTTTAATTATTATATATGATAATTTAGAATCTAACATTCATGATCACGCAGTACTTTAGTTAAAAGTGCGTAGCGTAAAGTTAATTTTCTTATTTCTCAACCAAAATATATGTTGTGATTACTCAAAAGAACCGTCTCAGTGAGATGGTTCTTTTGAACACCCAAAACAAATGTTAAAATTGATGGGTATTAAAATATTTACAATTTTACGCTTAAAATTTTTGTTTATCTAAACCTTTGTCATGTATTATTGAATTTAATAAACTGTTTACAAAAAGCCTCATTTCCCAACTTGTTTAATAAATTCAATAAAACATGTCATTGAGACTTATGATCCTCTATCTAGATATGACCCTTTACTCCACACAAGCGCCTTTGGACATCTTTGAAATGTAAGATTTTTGAAAATATTATGAAAAATGGAACATTTGCTCCTGAGGGGCAAATGTTCCATTTTCCATAATATTTTCAAAAATATTGATTTTCAAAACTATTGAAATGTAAAAAATATTTTTTTTGAAAATATTTGAAAATTTGAATTATTTATAGAAATGATGCAATGTTCTAAATATAGCATATGGGGTAAAGGTTTAATAAATTCAATAATACATGTCATTGAGACTTATGATACTCTGTTTAGATATAGGAGATCTGACATGAGTGCTCATGTTTTATTGAATTTATTAAACGAGTTGGGGAAAAGAGATAAAATGTGATGCTTGAATTCAGTAATAGAGGAGCATGAATGTTAGCTTCTATCTATCAAATGACATTAAAATTATTTTGAATTCATATTTTTGGCATGAAAATGTTAAGGTTTTGCCATATGGGTGACGTTAAAAGTGTCATTTCATAACGTTTACCGAAAATCTGTAAACCACTAGTGGTTTATCAATTTTATTGAATGGCGTTATTTCACTTCTTGACACACAGTCATATGATAAATGATCTTATTCTATTGAAAACTGTAAGGCAAGGCATCAATTACCATATTTGACCTTAAAGCGTGTAGACTGAGTTTGTTAATTTGTTTTCTCGTTTGCAGCCATTTAAGGTGATGAAAATGTTTGTTTCTTTCTCATTGCAAAAGGTGACATCCATTTTCAGATAATTCCTTTGTATCCATGTTAAAAAAAATTGAGATCCACAAATCCCAATCTTTGTTATAATCAGCTGTGTTAAAAAGGTAGTACACAAATATTAATACCTGCATATTTCTGAGTTTTGTTTGTTTTGTTGAGATACTATCAGATTGGTCCATTCTGTATGGCAGTTCTTTTGAGCATAGCTGTAGCACTCCCCACCAACAATCGAAGCATCACCTGCAGGGAAATAAAGATTACCCATTTATTGCTCCAAAGAGCTTGCACTATTCGCCCTATTCAGCACATTTTGAGCTACATGCATTAAGAGGCTAATTTGGCCCCCTCTGGAGCCAAAAAATGAAAGTTCCTTTTCACCAATTTCTTCTGAATGATTGTTAAGAAGAATAGCCTCAGTGTAAAAGACTGGCATATATTCAATTTTTACAGCTGCCGTAGTATCAAAAATGGCCGCCAAAATAAGCTTAGAATAGAGAAATTGCCTTTTTGGACAAAGTTTAAGGCTTTGGGAGACTGATTTTTTTAAGAATTAGATATCAGCACAGCTAAATACCAAAAAAACCTTTAATATGTTGTGTGCCGTGATAATTCTAATCATCTGTTAAAATATCATTTTGGTATTTGCTTGTGCTCTATGATAATTTCTCCGTCTAATGTCTCAAATTTGTACCAAAATGGTCAATTTCCTATTATCAGCCTATTTTGGCGGCCATTTTTGTTTCCATAGCAACAGTAAAAGTCAAATTAGTTACAGAGTTTTACATTAAGGCTAATGTTCTAATAAACCAAAAGAAGAATTTGGTATTTTTTGGCCTAATAAGGGGCCAAAATAGCCCCTTAATGCACGTAGCTCTTTCAAAATGACTGCTTCTAATTTTTGGTGAATCTGTTGCTGTGATAGCATTATGATTCATCATATGGATGATAAATAGTGTGGATCCTGATCAGCTGGCTTCATATGAAGCCAGCTGATCTGGAGCTACACTGATGTAAATTAAAAAAAAAAAAACTTACGGGCATAGTTTGCTTATTCTGTTGAATACATAATTCTAACACACCTCACATATAGAGCCAATGTTAAAAAAACGTGATATATCAAACGATAATTCACAGTTTTGAAAGCGTGAGGAAAACGCATGCTAGCTGGCGTAATTTGTTACTGAAAAAGGATGTCAGTCATGGCGTTAGATGGTGTAATGTCGTTTTTATGCTGGAAACACTTTACAAACACATGTAAACGTATGCGACGCAGTCCAACTATTGGCGAGATTTCTTCAGTGCAATGGCGGAAAATTGGAAGAACCTGAAGGCTTCAAATGTATTTTCATCTTTTATTGTGTGTTAGAATCGAAATAGATAAGCTCTATTGCATGAATTGTTGAGTAGTAAATCACTGTTTGTCGGTCAGTTGTGCGAAGATAAATCACTGGTGCTGCGCACTTGTGTTTTGATCTTCTTTACAACTGACCACCAAACAGTGAATTATTATACAACAATTCACTGCTAGAGCTGATTTATTTCTTAAGTATAAACAGTTTAGCAAAACTTTTTTACACCATACAGGTGGTAAGTGATTCTGTCAGGAGACAATCAACATGGATGACTGTGTGTTAGAGTAGCAATTTTGATTGCAATATACACATGTCCTACCGGCCACAGGGGACAAAAATCCACTAGTCTGCTCCTAATTACGAGTGAAATCTAGAAAGGATGAGTAATTCTTCCCAAAGCACTCGGTAGGATGAGTGCTTTGTAAAGAATTATTTGAGGAAGTCATATTACATATTACTCTCTTATGTTCTTTATTTCTTATGCTTTTAAAGGACAAGTGCATGTGTTTGTAGGACTAGTGAAAATTGTCAGTCACTCATCCTGCAGGACAAGTGCAATATTGAAATATTTTTGTCACCTGTCCTATTCACATTGAAAAAAAAAGCTGTTTAAAGGTACTTCTACAGACTATAAAGGCAGTGATTTTTATTGCTGCATATCCCTTCATCAGGCCCCCAGATAAGAGTGCGCAGCTGGAAATTTTTTTTCTTATTCCTGAACCAAAACATATGTTGTGAGTACTCAAAAGAACCGTCTCATCGAGATGGTTCTTTTGAGCACCCAAAACACATGTTTAAACTGATGGATAAGAAAATAATCGCAATTGTACGCAGATTTTTTGTGCTTAACTGGGCCCATGCTGCATAAAAAATAAGTCACCAGAACTGCTTACCTTCTAGTAACAAAAAGTCTAATAAAATCAAACACACAGTCCAAAGCTTCATTTTGCTGTTAGTGCTTTCTAAAAAGTTCATTTACATTCTAATTCCTACATATTTTGTCTAAAAGACAGTGTATTACTTTAGATATTACTTAAAAGTTCTATTTTACTGGGTTTAAAAAAAAATTAGGCTGTCCAGTTACTCTTGGAGATTCTTATTTTCAATATATTTTTAAGAGAAACACTGTATTGATTTAATCCCTTCAAAGTGTCACATCCTTTCAAAGTTTTTGTTGTTTATCACGTAATTTACGGAAACCTATTTCTATGGATATGATATCATTATGAAAATGACAATCATCATACATACTCTTGAACACTTAAAAAACCTTGTTCCGCTGAACAAAACAACTTTATCATGCTTGATATTTTCATGTACTGAACTCTCATCTCCAATTTTTAGCTGATTAACTCTTGGGATTTCAGTTTAATAGACGAAAGATAAAACAGTGTTGATTCTGATCAGCTGGCTTCTGGATTTTCAGTGTATTCGTAACAGGATCTATTCAACCGTAATTAACCCTTAAAGCGCCAATCACGACTGCAGCAGACGGCAAATTTTGCGACATCTTTCCCAATTTTCGACAAAAATAAGGTATGATATTACATGAGAATCGTCTGCCAGCAGACGATTCTCATGAAATACCATTCCTAATTTGTTCTTTTTGAAAAAGCAGCAAAATTTGCAATTGTCGTCTGCAGCAAATTATAGGTGGCGCTTAATTCTATAGGGAAATAGATAATATACAAAATGATTATAAAACTTAAAATTAACATTTTAGTTATATATTTAGATGGTTAGGAAGCTTAAGTTATTGGCAAATAGTGCAGCTCCTGATCTAAGTGCTCTGAGAAGCATTCTGATCAGGATCTAGTACAGTTTGCCCATTAGATCCAGTCTCAGTACAGCGACCATTTTGTTATTGTGTCATTATGATTGTTAATATATGATTCAGGAAGCTAGACTCAAGTACCTCAATCCGATACTTTGGATTGTACTGTATGACAAATACTGTCAAACAACCATGAATATGTTCAGAGGGCATATTTCATTTAGCTTGTCCAGTAGTTTGTTCATCCCACTTGTAACAGGTCCCCAGATAAGAATGTGTAACTAAAAATTATTTTTTTTATTTCTCAACCAAAACATTTGTTGTGGGTACTCAAAAAGAACCGTCTTAATGAGACGGTTATTTTGAGCACCAAAAACACATGTTTGAACTGATGGATAAGAAAATAATCTCAATTTTACACTGAAAATATTTGCTTAACTTGCCCTATGTGTAAGCTCATCTGAGTGGAAGGCTCAAAGGTGAGCTAAAAGTATACCAATGACTCAGGTTTCTGTCTTTTGTCCATCAGTCCCTAAACATTTTCAAACATCTTCTCCTCTGAAACCAATTGACCAATGGAACTCAAATTTCATATTGAGACATCTTAGGGTAGAAAAATGAAAAGCAGTTCAAATCGTCCTGTTGAGATAACCATGATGGACACCATGCCCAAGAGTATATGCTAATAAGTATCCAATGTCAGAAGACAATGTATGGACCGGGCCATGTAGAGCAGTTGGTAACGTGTCTGGCTACAGACGCATATCTGACTGCAGATTCAGGGGTCGCGAGTTCGATCCCCGCCCGGTCCCATACTTTCGTGGAGATTGATCATTAAATTATATATACGGTCATTCTCTTCCATTCCGCGGCTGCTTGTTCAAGCTTGCCCAGGAAAAAGTGTTGATAGGTGAACTGACCGCCCCGCCATGACCATAGCTGTTGACTTGGGACGTAAAGCAACAAAACAAACAAACAAACAAAGGAAATGTATGGAACTTGTAAACCTAATATATTTCAGGATGAATTGTTCCAACTAGTCACAGACCAGGGTTTTCTAACGGAGAGCAACGTTGTCTGGGAGACACTGAGTAATGTAGAAGGAGACTGCCATTTTGTAGACTCAGAATTCCACACATACACCAAACCTGAACCTCCTAGTATACCAGTAGACTCTTCCAATATACCGCTGAATACAGATGAACAGATTGACCATGAGTGAGTGGACCATCTTTATATTTTGAAACTTTGCAAAAGAATTTACTAATACAGTCAAAACTCTTTATAACGTCACTCGTTATAACAGAATATTCAATATCTGACAAAAAAATTGCTGGGAACGGTTCTGTTTCCATTAAAATTCCCTCTTTATAACAGAATATTCACTTAACGACAACGACAGTAACTTCTGGGAACAGATATACATTTCTATTGAAAATAAATTCATTATAACAGAATTTTTACCATGTGTCAGACAATTTGGTGATCAGAACAAGGTCTTTTTGCATGAACAGGTTTTTGTCTCACTTGATAAGTAGGATGCTTTGTGCATTTTGATGCAATATGAAGTTGAACTGATGTATACATTTGGAATAATAGCATTTTAATTAAAGCTGCATACTCTGTAACTATGAACATTTTTCGAAAAAATTTATTTTCTTTTTAAATCATTTGTAAAAGCTGAATTAAGTTATGTTTTCACAATAAATCTGTTCACTAGAGCGGAAAACTGCACGGAAAAGTGAATTATCCTATAAAACAGGTGTGTTTTACTCGTGTCGATAATTATTTGCGTCCCTCCAATAATTATAGACAGTAAATTTTAATATAAAAGCTGTTGTTTCGATACTGATAATTTGTTAAGAATTACGAAATTGGTAAAATGTATACCTGAATTTTAGTTTTTTTACTGTGTTCTTGAAAAATAGAAACATTAGTTCTAAAATTAAAAGATCAAAAGTTACAGACTATGCAGCTTTAATTTGTATAATATTTTCTTTTACCAAATGATTATTATGTGGAAATATGGTAATGGTCAGAATTTCTTTATAACAGCAAATTCATTTTAATATCAAAGATAGCTTAGAATAAATAGTGTCGTTATAAAGAGGGTTGACTGTATTGGCATATTTTTATAAACACATATGGTAAATGTTCTAATATTTCAAACACTTCTCCTTTACTGTTCTCAAACAAAATGCTGGTTTTCAGGGCTGGAATTCTCAAACTGCTTGTCAGAATAGCAAACAGGGAAGACCCTGATCAGACTGCGTCTGAAGAAGCAGTCTGATCTGGGTCTGCCCTGTTTTTCTAGGCCTTTTTGGCAGGCAACTAGTGTTCGAAATTTGAGCACATTTACCATAATTTTTATGTTCTTAAAAGCACACATAGGCTTAAATGCAAAATTTTGTGTACTGGCTCCTATGATAGTGCATAAATACTTATTTACTTTTTTTCAAAGCAAGCCTTTAATGAGTCTTTGGGCTTTTGCAACCATCAAAACCGAATGAAAACAGACATATGATTGAAATTTTACCGTGCAATATGCTTCACAGAGTTAATTCATTTGCCACAAGCCAAAATGTAGCTGTGATTGATGCATGTGCAAGCCTGGTGTCATATACTACATGATAAGCCTCATGTTTGCTTCATTGGCAGTCTGAGTTCATGTTGGCTGTTCTGTTTAACAAACTGACAAACCCAATAATATGATTAAACATAAGTGATGTAAATAAATTGTTATTATAAATAAATCTATATAAGATGATTTATCTACTGCTTTAGTACTGGCTCAACCCATGAAGACCTGTCTCGACATGACTGAAAAATTGTTGACTGGGAGGTAAAGAATCAAACCAAACAAACTAAACGATAGATGAGTTTGCTTTTTTTCAGATTTTCATGAAAGGATGAACACATGGTGTTCATCCTTTCATGAACATCTGAAAAAAGGTGTTCATCCTTTCATGAACATCTGAAAAATGGTGTTCATCCTTTCATGAACATCTGAAAAATGGTGTTCATCCTTTCATGAACATCTGAAAACTGAAATTTATTTCTTAAATGAAAACGTTCCTTTTCAGCTATCTCGTAGCACTGTCTCTAGAAAGAGAGCAACAGCTATCTGGTGAACAGATGGCCTGGGGACAGATAGACCCACAGCAGGCACCTCAAGTATCAGAGTAAGTAACATAGATCCAGGTTAACAAAAATGTTGAGCATAAATTGTAAATATTGTCTAATTCATAAGTTTAAACATTTGTTTTGGTTGCTTAAAAGAACTGTCTTCTTTTGAGTACCCACAACATATGTTTTGGTTGAGAAATAAGAAAATTATTATTATTTTAAGCAACAGCTATCTGGGGAACAGATTGCCTGGGGACAGAAAGACCCACAGCAGGCACCCATGTATCAGAGTAAAGAGTTGAGCTTTCTACCACTGATAATATGGGCCTTGATATGACAAAAACTTATCTTCCGGGTTTCAGACAAAGCAAAACTCAAAACAGTCTCCTCAGCTTCAGAGACTAACTAGAAAAGTGAAATTTCAAGTTTATATATGATACCTTCCAAAATGTGAATAACATAGGTGATGATCACTCTGTGTGGATGTGTAGGCTGATCTGCCCCTTTTTTGTTCACTAACCCTGAAGACAAGTTTTCTCACTTTGTGGGTCATATATTATACAATTATTGACTTCAATGAGGTAGACATAAGGATTTATCTACCCGAAAAAGTGATAATTCACCGAGGCCGCTAGGCCGAGGTGAATATCACTTTTAAGGGTGGATAAATCCTTATGTCTACCGAAATTGAAGTCAATAACTGTTTTGTTATATGACTTCATTCAAGAATGAAAATTTTCTACTTTCGCCTTTGTTGTTAAAGACATGTTCAACCTTCTATCTAAGACATCTAAGGACTTTCTCACAAGTTTTAGCAACTTTTATTGAAATATTATAATTTAGTATTTTGCATTTTCAAATGTGTATTAATTCTCTTAAAAGGGAATATAAAATGTTATCATAAAACTGTTTCTACAGTGTGTTCATTCAAAATAAGACAAATAAGCAAACAAAGCTAAACAAAATTGTTGTAAAAATTCATGAAAGTCTTTAATTTACCTGTTGGGAGGTGAAACAGCAAATCATGTCAATTTCATGCAGCACATGCTAGTTTCACACTCATCATCCTATTTTTAGCTCTCTAGAGGGTGATATTGCAGAAGTGTCAAAAATATCAACTTCTGGCAACTAGTTCGAGCTGGTTTTCGTGCTATATTAACTTGTGGACCGGTTTAGACCAGTTTCCAGGTAGACATAGAGATTTATGAAGACAAATTAAGCCAATCAGGAGACAGGATTCTCTCCTGTCATATAACAAAGGTTAATATATGACTTAAGACTAATGAGCAGTCAGACAAAGCTCTACATATCTAAAAGAACCACCTCACTGAGATGTGGGGGTATCTTATAAGCAGTGTTTCTCACACACCAGATTGGGATTTCCGTGGTTTTTACCCATGTGGGATAATTCTTTCTCACATACCAACGCATACAAGATAGAGTGATCCCTATGTAAGCTCCCTGTCGAAAAATCTGTCCCACATCGCTACCCATGTGAGATAAGCGTAACTAATACGAGATAAGCCACACACGGCTGGTTACTAATGTGAGATAACATTTTTGGCGCATGACTGTATTCCTTCGAAAACGAAAGTTGAATTGTTGTCAGTCAGGAAAAAATCAATGTTGATTTTTCAGCGATTTAAGTCGGCCTTCAACTTGGTTTAAAAGTAAAACTGCCCATTTTTGCTTAAAACCTTTATATAATGCTTTGAACATGCTGAGTGCATTGCTATTGACATATTTAACCTGTTGGACAATGCGTGACTGAATGCACCGGGAAGGGGAGCCTTGACGATGTTAAAAAAGCACACAAAAAAACACACACACACAAACATTTTCCTCAACAAAATAACTTACTCGAGTTGCTGTGGCTGATAAGATAGTTCTTGTTAATCCATTTTGATGAAATAACCATTTGTTCATTGTTTAATGCGCTGTTTCAAGTTGATTTATACAGCGCGCGTCAATGACTGTTTACATCGACCTCAGTGACGTCACCAACAGATATTACACAGTACTGTACCGTACGGTCGTGGTATATGAGAAAAAAGAATCGATCATTGGTGTTCAGTGGTTTCAGAAAAATCCCAACCCTCGGGTCCACCGTTCAGTGGGAAACTAGGCAAGCCTCGTTTCCCACTGGAACGGTGGGCCCTCGGGTTGGGATTTTTCTGTCCCCACTGAACACCAATGATGGATTCTATTTATCTCGCATACCTGTAACAACCTGTGGGAAAGATAAAAAATGATCAGCTGCACGTCAGCCGCATGCAGGCCACACATCAATTCGTGACATCATGGTAATGTTAAAATGACGCCACCATGTTGCATCTCAGCAAAATCAGTATTTTCTGGAAGCCTCTATCATGTTTTTCCAATATAAAATGCGGTACTTAGTGGTGAGCAAGAAAAACAATCCATTATTCCTGTGAGGATGAGATAGAAAAATCCCATCCACACTATCACCATTTGTCATGAGCCTCGTGATACCAAACGGTGATCCTTGGGACAGATTTCTCTATCCCATCCTCACGCTCATGATGGATTCTTATATTATTAACCTTTGTCATCTGTTCACAGTCTGGAACTAGCGAAACAATTACAAGAGGAAGAGAGAAGAGCTGCTGAACAGGAAGCAGCCGTATCCGCAGAACGTCAGCAACAGCGGGGACCAGCCCAGCCTGCTGCCAGGGGAGGTGATGCTGCTACTGTTAATAGGAGACAAAGGGAGAGAACTCATGGGGAGAGAGAAGAAAAGAAATCTGATGTAAGTTATTTGAAGATTATGAAGGAGCTTTCTCTCAAACCCAAGCCTCACCCCAACACAACTCTCTCACTTAAAAAAAACAAACAAATTTAACCCTTAAAGTGTCAAGAAAAAAATGCACCTGATTATTTAGTCTGCTGAAGTCGTCTGCTGCAAAAAATTGCCTAGCATTACTGACGAATTAAGCTTAGAAGCAAACAGCGTGGACCCAGAACAGACTGCTCTTTGGGAGCAGTCTGATCTGGGTCCCTGCTGTTTGCCATAAAGGCTTCTTAAACATTTCAGCAGACGAGAAAAGCAGACAACTTTGGTTGCGACTGGCGCTTTTAGGGTTAAAGTGAGAAACAAGCCATGCAGAGATGAGGCAGATTGAACTGCTGAACCAAGAAATATCCTCTTGAGATTCAATGTATCTATTATTGTCCCCCGCCTTTTCGACGAAAAGTGAGGGGAAATAGTATTCAGCATTCCGTTCTTCTGTAATTATGTCATTCCGTCCCCCTTCGAGTAGTAGGTACCTCGTGTATGCAACTCTTCCTACAGTTTACACCGATTCCTTTGAGTCTTTACAGGTGTTTAGGTCATGGAGATGTGCATATTATTTGGTTATAATCCTCAGATTATTTTTTGTCACTTTTTTCACAAAAATGAACTTAGGTATTTATCTGACCAAAGTGAATAGATACTAGGTACCTTGAGTATGCAACTCCTCCTAAAGTTTTATGCCGATTCTTTTGAAACTTTACAAGTGTTTAGGTCATGGTCTGAAGATGTGCATATTATTTGGAAATAATCCTCAGATTATTTTTTGTTACTTTTTTTGCAAAATGAACTTAGTTATTTTTCCCGCCAAGTGAATAGATACTAGGTATCTTGAGTATGCAACTCCTCCTAAAGTTTTATGCCGATTCTTTTGAAACTTTACAAGTGTTTCGGTCATGGTCTGAAGATATGCATATTATTTGGATATAATCCTCAGATTATTTTTTGTCACTTTTTTCACAAAATGAACTTTGGTATTTTTCTGACCAAAGTGAATAGATACTAGGTACCTTGAGTATGCAACACCTCCTTAAGTTTTATACCGATTCTTTTGAAACTTTACAAGTGTTTAGGTCATGATCTGAAGATGTGCATATTATTTGGATATAATCCTCAGATTATTTTTTGTCACTTTTTTCACAAAATGAACTTAGGTATTTTTCTGACCAAAGTGAATAGATACTAGGTATCTTGTGTGCGCTACTCCTACAGTTTTATGCCACTTGTTTTGAAACTTTACAGATGATTTTGGTCATGGTTCGCAGATGTTTTGGATATGATCCTTGGATTATTTTTTGTTACTTTTTTACACAAATTCTTTTTATTCACTTTTTAGCCAGATATGAATGTGCTTAGGATAAAATTCTAAGATTAAGTTTTTTTCTGCTTTGTGTACTTAGTCAGTTTAACTTACTTGTTTCATGATAGCTCATAAATTCTCTGATTTTGCTTGTTTAATTTAACCCTTTGATAGCCCATATTGCAAACAGAAGCAATCTGATCAGGGTTCATAGTGTCATAACAACTCGTCGGGCCGCGTAGCGCAGTCTGTAATGTGTCTGGCTACAGATGTGTGTCTGACTGCAGATCCAGGGGTCGCGAGTTTGATCCCGGTCCGGTCCCATACTTTCGTGGAGATTGATCATGAAATTATTTCTACGGTCATTCTCCTCCCCTCCGCTGATTCATTCATGAGGGGTTGTTGTCAGTTACAAGCGAAAGTATGTGCACGATTACTGGTTAACCGCTTGTTCAAGCCTGCCCAGGAAAAAAGTGTGGCTAGGTGAACTGACCGTCCCGCCATGACCATAGCTGTTGACTTGGGACGTAAAGCAACAAACAAACAAACAAACAATAGTCTCATAACATTAATTTTGCTTTATCTACACTTTTTCACATATACCTTGTTTAGTTGTAAATGTCACCAGGAAATCTCATTAATTATAAGACCTACATCCTTGAAACTTCAGTTGGAAAAAGAGATAAATGTGAGGCTATGCTGAGCATTTCATCTCTGTTTCGTAGAAAGTTTAATAAATTCAATAATACAGGATTCAATTTTATCATATGACATTTAAATTCTTAACCGACTTTGAAATCTTGTTTTTGGTGTGAAACGCTACGTTTTTGCCCTTTGTATGCTGCGTTGTTTTGGATGTCATTTCATAACATAACCAGAATGTGTAATTTACTGGTGTTTTAGTACCTTTTATTATATCACTCTGGGACTCAACATCATATGGGCCTCGACGTGAGAAAACCTGTCTTGGGTGGTTTTAGAACAACAAAGGCGCCGACCAGCCTGCACATCCGTGCAGTCTGATCAGCGCATTCGCTATTTGCTCATTGGAAAGTATCATATCTATACTTGCTACATGCAAAATTTTTCTAGCTAGTTTCTGTAGCTTAAGAGACTGGTTTGAGTCTGGCTTTGTCAGAAATCCCGAAGACAGGTTTTTTGGCATTGAGGCCCATTTGATAATGGTATTTATCTCATTGGCATAAATTGACTCTTTAAACATGCATATGATGCTTCTTAGTGGGGCTAGAAGTCTAATCTTTGGTCTTAGCCTACATCTCTTTCCATATACATACTGTGTATGCAAGATGCAAAGGCTCTGACAAGATTTCACTTTGGCCCAGGCTTAAGGCCCCTTAGCACAGTCGGTAGCGAGTCCGACTGCAGATTCAGGGATCGGGAGTTTGATCCCGTGCCAGTCCCATACTTTCATGGAGTTTAATCATGAAATAATTTCTATGGTGATTCTCCTCCTTCTGCTGATTCAAGAAGGGTTGTTGTCAGTTACGATTGAAAGTATGTGCATGAATTACTGGTTAACTGCTTAGTCAAGCTTGCCAAGGAAAAAGTGTGTTAGGTGAACTGACCGTCTTGACATGACCATAGCTGTTGACTGGGACATAATTCTGCATTTCATCAGTGTCTGCACTGTTTGTTAAAATAAAAACAACCTTCAGGGACAGAAACACATCATAATGAAGAAAATTGTACCTGTGACCCATTAAAGAACATAATGGACAGTGCAATACTTATAATATTGTGTTGATATGGATGGGAAAATCACTAGAATACAAAAGGTAAAATCTTGTTTATTTTTCTCTTTTCAGTGTAGTATATTATGACACCTGTATAGCTCAAGATCTCTAAGAAGACTTCCTTACATACAGTGTTCCCTACCATACTGCTAGAGGTCCTCATTCATGGACACTAAATACACCTTGATAAAGCATTCTTTCCTCAATCATGGACCTTAAATACGCCTGGATAAGATGCTATTATCTATGAAAGTATGGCGTTTTTAATCTTATTTCTACCATACAGCTAGAAGTCCTTATTCATGGACACTAAATACATCTTGATAAAGCACTCTTTCCTCAATCATGGACACTAAATACGCCTTGATAAGATGCTCTTATCTATGAGAGTATGGCGTTTTTATTCTTATTTCTACCATACTGCTAGCGGCCCTCATTCATGGACACTAAATAGACTTTGATAAGGCGCTCTTTCCTCATTCATGGCGCTTAATAAGGCGCTCTTGTCTATTAAGAAAGGTGTATTATTCTTATTATACCCCCCGCAAACTTTGTTTATGTTGGGTTTTATACCCCCCCAAACTTTGTTTGTGGTGGGTATACTGTTTTCACGTTGTCCATCCGTGTGTCAGTGCGTGCGTGCGTCCGTAACCTTTTGTTTCCTTAACAACTCGAAGAGTCATTGCTGGATTTTCATCAAACCTAGCAAACATGTTCATATATGCAAGACAAATACTTTAGACTGAAAAGTAAGGGCTAGGGGCCAATGCTATTAGAGTTATTTCCCTTTGTAGTTCTAAATGGCTTTTAATATAGGGTTTATGCTTATGCTATGATAGGCCATACACAGGCTGATCAACTCCTACCACAGCTTTTGATGGAACAATTATATACTTTTCCTATACAATGTAGACACATTGAACATATGCGTGAAGGAATTTGATTCAGAAAATATAATTTTTGGCAAAATGACAGCAGTGAGAACTTAGACAATTTTTTCCTTAATTAGGTGTTTGTATATGCATAGATGGTGCCTTCATGGGCCGATTAACTCCTACTACAGCTTTTGATGGAATAATTTGATACTTTGCCTATACAATGTAGACACATTGCACATATGCATGAAGGAGTTTGGTTCAGAAAAAATAACTTTTGACAAAATGATTGCATTGAGAACTTAGACAATTTTTCCCTAATAAGGTGTTTGTATATGCATAGATGGTGCCTTCATGGGCCGATCAACTCCTATCACAGCTTTTGATGGAGCAATATGATACTTTGCCTATAAAATGTAGACACATTGAACATATGCATGAAGGAGTTTGGTTCAGAAAAAATATTTTTTGACAAAATGACAGCTGTGAAAACTTAGACAATTTTTCCCTAATGAGGCTTTTGTATATGCATAGATGGTGCCTTTATGGGCTGTTCAACTCCTACCACAGCTTTTGATGGAGCAATTTGATACTTTGCCTATACAATATAGACACATTGAACAAATGCATAAAGGAGTCTTGTTGTAAAAAAATATTTTTTGACAAAATGACAGCTGTGAGAACTTAGACAATTTTTCCCTAATGAGGCTTTTGTATATGCATAGATGGTGCCTTTATGGGCCGATCAACTCCTACCACAGCTTTTGATGGAGCAACTTGATACTTTGCCGATACAATGTAGACACATTGAACATATGCATGAAGGAGTTTATAATTTTTGTTTGCACAGATTCTACTGAAATCTTCTTTTCAAAACTAAGGTCTGCTGGTTTGAACCGTAACTTGCCAAGTTTTTTCACTGACTCTTTCTGTGCAGGGGGTATCTAATAAGCATTGCTTATTGACTTTTTTCTTTTTTACCATACTGCACTAGGTGCTCATTCATGGACACTAAATAGGCCTTGATAAGGCACTCTTTCCTCATTCATGGACACTAAATAGACTTTGATAAGGTGCTTTTTTCTCATTCATGGCGCTTAATAAGGCGCTCTTGTCTATCAAGAATGGTGTATTAGTCTTAATTTTACCATACTGCAATAGGTGCTCATTCATGGACACTAAATAGGCCTTGATAAGGCACTCTTTCCTTATTCATGGACACTAAATAGGCCTTGATAAGGCACTCTTTCCTCAACCATGGACACTAAATAGGCCTTGATAAGGTGCTCTTTCCTCATTCATGGACACTAAATAGACTTTGATAAGGTGGTCTTTCCTCATTCATGGACACTTAATAAGGCGCTCTTGTCTATCGAGAATGGTGTATTATTCCTATTTTACCATACTGCACTAGGTGCTCATTCATGGACACTAAATAGGCCTTGATAAGGCACTCTTTCCTTATTCATGGACACTAAATAGGCCTTGATAAGGCACTCTTTCCTTATTCATGGACACTAAATAGGCCTTGATAAGGCACTCTTTTCTCATTCATGGACACTAAATAGACTTTGATAAGGTGGACTTTCCTCATTCATGGACACTAAATAGACTTTGATAAGGTGGTCTTTCCTCATTCATGGACACTTAATAAGGCGCTCTTGTCTATCAAGAATGGTGTATTATTTTTATTTTTACCATACTGCACTAGGTGCTCATTCATGGACACTATATGGTCCTTGATTAGGCGCTCTTGTCTATCAAAGCATGGTGTATTTATCTTATATTTGAACTAAATTTACGATGAAATAAAATCTAATTGAATTTCAGCTGTGACACATGATTTCCAACAATGTGGTATTTTGACAAGTGTAGATTCAGACGAGCATGTGCAGCCTCCTTTTAATCTTAGAAAACTCAAATGAGGTTTGGTCAGTAGTTTAACAGTCATAGAATATTTTAGCGACCAGGAAAGGCTCTGATCAGTCTGTGAGTATGCACAGGCTGGTCTGAGCCTTTGCTGGACACACATACCACATTGTTGGAAATCTCGTGTCACGGCTCATTTTTAAGTTCACATTGTATGTGCAGTCTCGCCAGAATATTCGCTGCTAATGCTTCACTCGCACCAGACTAACAGACTTGCAACAGATAACAAAAATGCAAAATCAGTCTTGTCAGTTGAAAGTTTTGAACATGCTCAAAACTTGTAAACAGATAACATAGACACCAAAGGAGACCACAAAGTCCTTATAGGAAGTTCAGTGGTAGAGTGCTTGACTCGAGATTGAGAGGCTGCGGGCTCGAGCCTCATCGGTGTCACTTGTGGTGTCACTTGTGGTCCTTGAGTAAGACACATTTATCCTAGCTTAGTACTGGTTCAACCCAGGAAGACCCGTCCCGGCCCCTGAAAGATTGTTGATGGGACGTAAAGAATCAAATCAAACAAATAAACAAAACAAAGTCTTTATATGAAACAGATGATAAACGTATGCCAACAGATTGGAAATTTTTCATCTGTTGTACATTTTTTAGTCTTGTGTGACTGAGGCATAACAACTCTTTGGTTAGGGTCACTGTCAGGTGGCTATACAGGGGACAAAAATAATTCAATATAGCACTTGTCCTGCAGGACGAGTGACTTACAATTTTCACTTGTACTGCAAACGCATGCACTTGTCCTTTAAAAGGGAATGCAAAAAATACCATAAGGGAGTAATATATAATATGACTTTCTTGAGTAATTCTTCCCAAAGCACTTGTCCTACAGGACGAGTGCTTGGGAGGAATTACTTGTCCTTTCTAGATTTCACTGGTAATTATGAGCGAACGAGTGGAATTTTTGTCCCCTGCTATAAATAGTTCATATATGTTTGTATCAGCTGGTAGTTGTCATATTTATTATACATATTGTATATATATCTTTTATCATGGTCTTTCAAATTTGTTTCAACTTATGAATCAAATTCCATTTTTTTTAGAATATCATGTTGTTGAAATCATTTTTAACATATTTATTGTGTGTGCCATTCTGAATCTGGAAATTTTCGCAAATAGCTTTAAAAGACATATTTGTGACGGTAAAAATTCGTGGCTAGAGCCTGTTTTACCTTTATCAGAAGACGACATTTCTTGAGGGTTTAATTTTCACAAAACTTCGCATATGCAATGTTTCGCGAAAATAAAACCCTCGCGTAAATTTCGGAATTTACAGTATGAGAATCATCAGGTAAAATGGCCTGCTAATGTTGTCTGCTGATAATCCTTGCAAATAGTTTGGACTCAGATCAGGCCCGACAAAATGTCGGATTTTGTCGAGCCTGAACTGGATCCTTACTATTTTCCACTCAGATGGCATTTCTACTGTACTGTACATTATCCCCTTTCTGAAAAAGGGGCAATTTTGTTGTGGAATTTGCTCTTCATACTGTATGTTTGATAATTATACCTTTTTAATTTCATATAAATAACTTATTTGAGATCAATTATAAGTTAGAAACAGAAAATTTCAAATTTTGTACACAGACATACTGATTCCGGCTTAATAAGCAAACTGTGACAAATAGCTTTTCAAATTTTTCTCACACACCAGATCTGGATTTCCGTTGTTATTACCCATGTGAGATATTTCTATCTCACAGACCCGTACCAGCCTATGGAAAGATAAAAAACAAAAAGCCGCATGTCAATCCGTCATGGTTATGTTAAAATGATGTCACCATGTTGCATCTCAGCGTATTTAGAATCTTCTTGAAGTCTTTTCCACGTTTTTTCCAATATAAATGAGGTATTAGGTTGTGAGCAAGAAAAAGAATCTGTTGTTCGTGAGAGGATGGGATAGAAAAATCTGTCCCTCGCGATCACCGATTGTCATCACTCGGCAAGCCTCATGATGCCAAGCGGTGATCCTTGGGACATATTTTTCTATCCCACTCTCATACTCCTGATAGATTCTTGTCCTCTGCACTCCTTTGAAAACAGTGTGGATCCAGATCAAGTTAATAGGGCTTATCCAACAGTGCTTCCAGCTGGTGTATAGAGTATACTAGGTGAGTGTCTTTTGATATCAAGTGTACCAGGCAAGGCTTTGAGAAGGCTTGTTGACATCCCGAGGCATGCCGAGCATTTCAACAAGCATTCTCAAAGCCGAGCATATGTGGCTTATGATTGTAATGGCTGTCAATATTACATATTTGTTAGCGTTTTACACACCTTACTTGCAAATGTTCCTTGATAATCTTAACTCTTACCTTGCCACTGGCGACTATTGACTTTGCAAACAGTTTGGATCCAAATCAAGACCAGAATGCCGGTCCTGATTGGAATCCAAACTATTTGACAGTCTGATAGTGTTCCTAAGATAATTTTTGAAAATATTAATTTTGAAAGAAGTCAGCAGACGACAACCAAAGCATAAAAATTACCCAGCATGCAAAGAGTTAAACTACTAATGAGTGGGAACATATACCGGTATTGCACTTTGACCCTAAAAATGGGTCAAATATGTAACTTTATCAATTAAGCTCAACCGTACCACATGCCAGCTGGTGTATATTGGCTCTACAGCTTGAAGAATTTGTACAGCAGGCGAGATTGTTTACCTATTACACATGGCTTATCAGCTCTAGGCGGATTAGCCCTATTGGCTATAAATTCAGGAAGGAGTGAAGCACATAAAATATTCAAAATGCAGTGTTAAAGAACGATTGTCAAGATGTTGGATAAATTGTGCTATGATATATAAAATATCATATATAGCTTTTAAAAAGACTTTTTCTGTGTTTTTTTCACACCAATAGTTTTTCACGAAAATATATTATTGAAACATTGAATTGAATTTTTTTTTTCCGAAGTTTTCTCAAACCATTACTTGTTTTCAAAATGATATTGTATACATTTTTTGTAACCTTTTTTCCACCCAATGTTTTCTTTCCAATAACTGTTCTCAAAATAGATAATTGTCTTCGTGTATATATCTTTTGTAACACCTATTCTTGGAGGGTTTAAGTTACCTCCCTTGGAAGTATTGTCTACCATATTGGAGTTCAGGCTTGCATTGAGACCAAATCAGCAAAATTATGAAAAGGTTTCAATTTGTCTTAGATGGTCAAACAGGCCTTCAGATTTATGGTGGGCCCGAGTCATTGTTCCATGATTTCAAAATATGGCCCATCACTTTCCAAGGCAGTGGGCCCAGTGGACCCATCCTTTTTAGTTGTGAGAAAATCTCACTTTAATAAAAATATTCATCTTACAGCTACCTTAATAACAAATGGTATCTTAATGAAGGTCGAAAGGATTGCAGAATGCTCTGCTTAGAGCATTCTGCAATACTTTTGACCTCCATTAAGCAATAATTGGTCTGCTTTTTTGAGTGGCCGCTTAAAACAGGTTTGCTGTATAATCAGCAGTCAATATACATTTATGCATACAAGTGTCTGTGTCAGTGTGTAGGTAAAGTATACTACCCAAATGTCAACTGTGTTTAGTTTGATATGCTTTGGCCCATCATTTTAGAAAATGACCAACCATTTTTTAATCCATGGGTCACTTTGGCCCACCAATCTTGAAAAAAATCTGAAGCCCTTGGACTCAAATTTCCTTTATACAGCGCAGTCCATTTATTACACACATCAGTATAACACTGGTTTGTATATTACATGGTCATGTTGTGGCTCCCAAATTTTTTCACATGGAACTTTACAAAGGTATTAATGGAAAATGACCATGAAATGTGCTTTTTCCTTTAATTACTTAGTAAAACTGTACCTTTTTAACATAATCAACTTATAACATGGTCCATTTCTATGAACCCCAATCATAGTGTTACAAATCACGGCGGAGAATAACGTAACCTCAAAACAACAACAATGGCGGAAACCATTGAAAAAACTGTTGATTCAGGTAAAACTTTGTTTGATATTTCCGTTGATACTGGTCAGATTTGCATGGGGTTTGAAGCAGATACCCCAGAAAAAGGACAGCTACAGGCCTTTTGTATGCGACTTTCGGACAAAGATCTGGTTAAAAAGTTATTGAGGAGCAACCGAAAAATTTGGTTGCTTGTCAATAACTTTTTAACAAAGTCGCTAAAGATTGACATGTTGCTTTCATTTTTCCGGGGTATCTGCTTCAAACTCCATACAAATCTGACCAGTATTAACGGAAAAATCCAATTAAGTCTTACCTGAATCGAGGGATTTTGACAAGTATCCGCCATTTTTAATCCTCTCAAGTCATGTGATTCTCTGCCGTGCAAATGGCAAATGGAGGAGGGCGGTGGCTCAATTGTAGAGTGTTAGACTTGAGATTTAAGGTCGCTAGGTCTCACAAGAGTCATGATCAAGACATTATATCCTCTGCTTAGTACTTGTTCAATCCAGGAAGACAGGAAATGATTTTGACATGACCAAACATTTGTTGACTGGGATGTAATGCATCAACAAAAACAAAACTTCAAAATGGCAGGCACATTTTCCAAGGGATATAAATGAAAAGAAGCCCTTAAAGATGGGTCAGTACTAGATCAATTCTTCCAATTAGAGTAGCTCAGTCACATTGGTCCATTTGGGGTCAGCTCTGCTCCCCTTAGCATTAACCAGCTCAACTTACATAGGGATCCAGGAAAGGCTCAGACTAGGCTGCGCATTTGTTCAGGCTTGATGGAGCTGTTGCTGCTTATGCACACAAAGTCACTAAGCTTGGAATAAGATGAAAGTTTAGACCAAAACCATCAACGGTAACCCAGTCATGACCCATTCTGTACCCACTGCAATCCTCACCCCAGAGATAACTCGATGAGTGCAGTTGGTAGGGAATGGGTCACGCCTGGGTTTCCGAGGATGGACCAAAACCAGATAGCTTGGTAAATGTTTAGCTACCACAAGATTTCGTATGCAGCAAGACCTCAAATATTTGAACTCTGATTATTCAAAATTCAGTAAAACCTGTCTTAAGCGGTCACTCAAAAAGAAGACCAAAAATTGGGTTTCAGGACCAATTATTGCTTAATGCAGGTCAAAAGTATTGCAGAATGCCCCAAGAGAGCATTCTGCAATACTTTCGACCTTCAATAAGCTACCATTTGTCATTGTGACCTTTGTTTTGTCTAATTTTAAGTGGTGACTTAAGACAGGTTATACTTGCTAATTTGAGTTAAATTTCGGACAATGGATTCAGAGAATAAGGCCTATTAATGAACTTTTTTGATAATTGTCTATAAAAATCCCTTTTCACGTTTAATGGGATAACCTAAACCATTTTGGTAGCGTTTTCAATGAAAATGGGGCATGTTGCCTTCTGAAAATGATGATTTCAAATTATTAAAAACTGCGAAAAACATAAAATGCACGCGCATCACATGCACCATAGTTCCAGGGCTCCTGTACCTGTTTTATCTCTCCAAACCAGCTTGTCGTTGACCAGAAGCATGAACTTAACAGTCACTGTGGCCAAAGAGCTGTATTATATACAATATATTTTTCGAAATATGGATACTGGTAACTTTTCATTGACGCTGAGTACAATGTATATATCTAGCTTGATTTAGGCAGATCCTGAAAAGGTATGTTCTGTGTAATCATTAGAATCCCCTAGGGTATGCTGTGTGCAATCAGTAGAATTGCCTTATTGCCTCAATGAGGCAAATCTAATGATTACACACATCATACCTTTATTTTATGGAAGACCATTATGATTTGAAGTTTAACGACGCATCAATCCCTTTCAGTCATTAGCATTTTCAAGGTTAAGGTATAGTAACGTTTAATTATGGAATACTAAATTATTATCCCAGTTATGATATCTGATTTGTTGCTATAATAAACTTTTCATGGTTTAAACTGTCCCTGTTTTTAACATATTTTTATAAGGCCATGCCAAATATTTTTTTAGATTCTAATCCCCACCGCCCCTATGAAATATAAGCAAATAAAAAAAATTGGGTTTGAAGGTTTTTCAAAAAGCTTCCAACCCAATTTTTTTTTATTTACTTAAAAAAAATGTTTGACAATTTTTGGTGCAATTATTCTGGCCAGCATTTTTTTTTTCTTTTTTTTTTAAACCTGGTTTTCATTTGGACACTTAATATTAAACAATTACTGACTTATGTTGAGGTAAACATGGAGTGTTATTGAACAGTAAACGTCATATTGACCGACGCGGAGCGGAGGTCAATATGATTAAGTTTACTGTTCAATAACACTACATGTCTACCGAAACATAAGTCAACAATTGCTTTATTATATGATAAATGTATGATATGCATTTCCTGCCATTTTAGACCATTAAAACGTTGACGTTACGGATGGATCATGCGAAATTACTTGATGTTCTGACGTCACTTCCCGTAAGCCAGTCAATATTACCTTGTGCCGTGTGCTTTGCAACGTCACATTCCGCCAACCATGCAATATGTAGTTTTATTGACTCGAGTGGATATGCATCTGGGCCAATCAGAAGATGTTTATTGATAAATTATATAATAATTATCATTTATTAATTTTGACAATTTAATTTAATGGTATTAAAAGTTTCTTTCAGCTTTGTCCTGTTTTTTAAAACAGTCTGAAAAATAAAAACCTCCCACCCGCCCCAATTTTTCACAAAATTTAGATGAGAATCTAAAAATTTATTTGGTGTGGCCTTATGTTTTCAAAGGTGTTCAAGCCATTGAATCTATTGTATATAGAATTTATGGGTAGATATGTAATGTATTTGATAAGGTTAGGAATGGATATATGATTTATTTACAATTTCATTTTACAGACTTTTTATATAGGACTATATATATTGGGATCAGATATATGGCTGTTTTATATCTTGTAAAAGTGGGCATTTGATAGTAACCTTCAGAGTATCAGCTTTAATTTGTAGGTGACATTTTTAAATCTAGTTGTTTGTTCAAGAAATTTTACATGGCTTGATAGTGTATGCTAATTGTAACTATAAACCATTTATACTGTCTCCAAACTTTTTGATTAAAATAGAGGGGAGGGGGGTATAGTAGTATATGTATTCAGAGTTCCATGATTTCTAAGGCCAGCATTTCATAACAAGTTGATTTCTGTGAAAATTAATGCAATTTTATCAATCAAGGGTACAAAATAAAAACTAGAGGTCCTGATGGTCCTGAAGCGCTCACCTGATCTCCTTAATAATGTTAAAATAGGTCAAGATCAACTACAGCTTATAATTAAACATATTTCGTTTTATGGGGGTTGAGGCCATTTTGGTCAAGTGACCTAAAACAATCTTATGATTACTCAATCAAACAGCCCAGTGATTTCTGAGGAAAAGATGTTTAGATAGGTATGTGGCAGTCCAAATGAGTGGCCTTGGATAAAAAGTCACAGGTCAGTTTGACATTTGGTACTATATAAAATCATTGTCTCATTAGGTTTAACAATTCTTGCAAGTATTATGATTTTGGCCTAAACAGTTATAGAAAATGAGCATTTCAAGATTTTTCCCATATAGATGCATTAGGAATCAAAGTTGACCTTGCCATAATGTAGGTCAAGGTCATCCTAGATTCAGCATTTGTGCAAATCTGGTAGGGCCCACATCTCCAATGCTACATACCAAGTCCCAAGGCCATTGGCCTTTTGGTTCCAGAGATGAAGATGTTTCAAGGGTTTTTACCATATATGGGCATGGTGGCCATCTTGGCCATGTGACCAGTAGAATTGATATAAATTTTGGCTAATCTATCATAAGGAGTCTTCATATGAAATTTGAGTCCAATTGGCCAAGTGGTTTCTGAGGAAACTATTTTTTTAATGTGTTGATGGGACTCCAATATGAGTGACCTTGGCTAAAAAGTTAAAGGTCAACCTTGACCTTTGAAACTTATTTATAGCCATTGTCACGTTAGGTTGAACATATCAAGTGAGAATAATGACAGTATTCAAAAAATCAACTTTTCAAAAAAATTCCCATTTAAATGCATTAGGAAGCAAATTTGACCTTGACGTTAAGTAGGTCAAGGTCAACTTAGGATCATCATTTTAACAAACTTGGTAGGCCCCACATCCCCAATGCTACATACCAAGTCCCAAGGTCACCGCCCTCCTGGTTCTGGAGAAGAAGATTTTTAAAGGGTTTTTAATATATATGGGCATGGCGGTCATCTTGGTCATGTGACCAAAATATTTTGTATAAATTTTGGCTAACTTAGCATAAGCAGTCTTCACATGAAATTTGAGTTCAATTGGGCCATTGGTTTGTGAGAAAACTATGTTTCAATATATTAATGGGACTCCAATATGAGCGACTTTGCTAAAAGGTCAAAGGTCAACATTGACCTTTGGAACTTATTTATAGCCATTGTCTCAATAGGTTAAACATATCAAGTGAGAATAATGACTAAGGCTTCTATAGTTTTCAAAAAAATCAACTTTTCAAAAAAATTCCCATGTAAATGCATTAGGAAGCAAATTTGACCTTGACGTTTAGTAGGTCAAGGTCAACCTAGGATCATCATTTGAACAAACTTGGTAGGCCCCACATCCCCAATGCTACATACCAAGTCCCAAGGTCATCGGCCTTCTGGTTCTGGAGAAGAAGATTTTTAAAGGGTTTTTACCATATATGGGCGTGGCGGCCATCTTGGTCATGTGATCAAGACCATTTGAACAAACTTTCGTTCCCGCATCCTAAGGAGTCTCCATATGAATTTTTAGTTCAATTGGCCCAGTGGTTTCAGAGGAGAAGATGTTTGAAAATGTTGACGGACGGACGACGGACGGACGGACGCCGGAGTCACTGGTATACTATTAGCTCACCCATGAGCCTTCGGCTCAGGTGAGCTAATAAAATGCTACATTTAGATACATGAAATAAAATCTTCACCAAAAAACTGGCAAAATTAATTCAATTAACCATAGACGTGTAGAGGGACGTTTAAAACATTATTCCCAAGTGGCAGTTATATTTTTTCCATAGAGGTAAAAGTTTAACCGGAGTCTCTTGCTTAAATCCGCAAGTAAAAAATAAGTCCAGCATTAGTTCTAGTGCCTTCTAACAGTAATATATTAAGGCCTCGTCGAGAGAAAACCGGTCTTCGAGGTTGGCGAACAACGCAGGCGCAGACCAGCCTGCGCATCCGCACAGTCTGATCAGTGCTTTTGTTATTCGCTTTTGGGTTAGTATCATATGTAAACTTGCTTCAGGTGAAATTTCAATTTTCTAGCTTGTCTTTGTAGCTAAGGAGACTGGTTTGAAACTCGCTAGTCCGAAACCTCGAAGACAGGTTTTCTCACAACGAGGCCCATTTATGAGGGTAACAAAATTAATATTTATATGGTGTGGTCATAATTGACAAAAAATTGCATATGGTGTTGGTTATATAGAGGATCTTACATGAGTGCTCATGTTTTATTGATTTTATTAAAAGAGTTGGGGGGAAAAGAGATAGAATGCGAGGCTTGCCATGCATTTTATCTCTTTATTCGCAAGGAGTTTAATAAATTCAATAATACAAGAGCAGGAGTGTTAGATTCTATTTACATGAAAATTATTTTGAAATTATATTTTTGGCGTGAAAAATGTTAGGATTTTGCTATATGCGTGGTGTTAAAAGCGTTATTTCAGAACGTTTCCCGAAAATCTGTAAACCATTAGTGGTTTATCGATTTTAATGCATGTGTTATTTCACTTCCAGATGTGACGTCATATGATAAACACGATTAGAAAACTTCATACACAGAGCCATGCAAGGCTCTGAAAGGGAAATCTTTTGAAGGTCTTTCTAGTTCTGTATGCTGGAAAAATTGGCTAAAAACGTAAGTTTTGATGATTTCATATAAAGCGGTAGAGTCCGCGCTCGATAAGAGTAGAGTTACGTAGTTGGTCACGTTATGGTACTTTATTCACCTGATTGGACAAATATAGTTTTTTTATACTTAAAACTGTAAATCTGTTTTGTCACCTTTCTCTTATCGAGCAAGTACTATATACACAATTTGCAGCTCACATCAGCTTGTATTAGAAGTTGAAAGACCAGAGTGGAGCACTACATTCTCCTTTTTTCGCTATTCTACACGATAACAGAAATATTTTAAGTTTTTATGCGATTTTATCAGACTCCATATACAGAGCTGGTGGCTCTGCTAATTAAGTTTCGCAAACATGCATATGTGATAGATTTAACATTTACTGCATCTTTGTATGTCCTTAAACTGTAAATGTTCTAAAATTTTGAACACTTTTCTCTTTCTGTTCTCAAATAAAATGTGGGTTATCAAGGCTGGAATTCACAAAATGCTTATCAGAATAGCAAACAGGGCAGACCCTGATAAGACTGCTTCTTCAAAAGCAGTCTGATCTGGGTCTGCACTGTTTGTCTAGGCTTTTGTTTTTTGCAGACGAGTAGTGTTTGAAATTTTAGAACCTTTACTGTACAGGTAATTTACAATTTTCTTTTTCCTGTAATATCTTTAATCATGTTTTTAAATGGGGTTTCCCCTCCCCCAAAAAAATTCTTCTGAGTTATAGATCCATCTTTATTACCCTTTGTTTACAAAAGAATTCATTCATTTGGGTTGATACAATTGAGCTGGGATGATTCATTGTACACTCAATGCAGTCACAGGTTAAAGAAGTACCTGAGTCCCTGAAGATTTTTATATTAGCAGTGAAGACCCTGATGCATTTCATCTGGGTTTTTTCACTGATTACCAAAGTGACTGTTTATGAGTTTCCTGTTTACAAATGGTTATGCTGGATTAGACTAAGACCTGTTTACATGCCATATTTGACCAAATAAACACACCAAGCATAACTACAGGTATTTCAAAATACAATGCTCTCATTTGAAAAACAGTGTTGATGAAGCCAGCTGATCTGGATCTACTCTGTTTAACAACCACATAATGAACCAGATCGGTTCTGGAAATCAGTTTCTTATTTGGTAAATTTAACAGTCCTAAAAGGGCTCAGTGTGTACCCTTAAGAGCAAGTGGACTTATTAGGGTAAAGTTTGTGGTTATTTTAAAAGTGGAAACCTTATCATATATGTAGACAACTAATTTAGCCATGAGATTTTGATACTTATTGTATCTGTGCATCATGCGGAGCACAGTGGCTTCGTTGGTAGAGAGGTAGGGATCGAAGGTTGCTGGTTGTGTCCTTGAGCAAGACACTTTATCCGCAGCTTAGTACTGGTTTAGCCCAGGAAGACCCGTCCCGACATGACTGAAAAATTGTTGACTGGGATGTAAAGAATCAAACCTTACAAAAGTATATGTGCAGCAGTTTGGGCTCAGACTAATCTGCACAGCCTTGTCAGAGCCTTTGCTGCTCTTACACAAAGAATTATGGAGGTTGATGATGGCTCAGGACAAAAATTGGAACTCTAGCCCCTCTGGATAGTTGACTTTCAAATTGAATTTACGCATTTTTATCACATGATGTTGCGTCGGGGAGTGATATAACGCCATGCGTTAAAATCGTTTTACAGATTTAGTAACGTTATGTAATGAAGTCCATTATAACGTTGGGTAAAAGATGGTAAAAACTTGATGTTTTCAAGCCAAAAAATGTGATTTTTAAGTAATTTCAATGTCATGTGATAAAAAGAATCTAACATTTGTGCTCCTGTATTATTGAATTTATTAAACTTATTGCAAAAAAGAAATAACATGCTTGGCAAGCCTTGCATTTTATTACTTTTCCTCAACTCATTTAATAAATACAATAAAACATGAGCACTATAAGATAAACGGTATGATCATCTCATTAGCTACCCCCAATGTGGTTTGTCCTTTTTCCCCGCTACTGTATCATTTGATGATATTGTTTTTATGTCAAAACCTGGTTCATGCATAATTGTTAATGTACTTTTTTCAATCTTTTTGGATTACAACTACAGGATTTCATGGTTGTTTTCTTATTCTTTAACCCATTTATGCCAAACGGAATTTCCCATTCTTATCAATTGGACCAGTCCATTTCTGTTTTAAGGGTTGTTGGATGGTATTTTTCATTTTCATTCAAATATTAATGTAGGAAATTCTGTTTTTGTTTTTTTGATTCTTTATGACCCAACAACAATCTTTCAGTTAAACAGGGATGGGTCTTCCTGGGTTGAACCAGTACTAAGCTAGAATAAATGTGTCTTGCTCAAGGACCACAACGCAGTGACGCCGGTGAGGCTTGGACCCGCAGCCTTTTGGTCTCGAGTCAAGCACTCTACCACTGAGCCACTATGCTCCCACAGGAAATTCTGTAACCAAACAGTGGAGACCTTTATCAGGCACCACATTCTATGGCATCTGATCTTGGTCTGCACTGTTTGCATATGTCCCACAAAAAGGATGCTAGGCTTTTGGGTCAAATGTCAATTCAGACATCCGAAATGGTCTAGAACCCTGAATGGTTTTATGCAGCCTATATCATAGTTTTGGGGACTCTCAACACTTTACCAACTAATGGTGACTTCTTTCATCTACTGATGACCTTTGCAAAGAGTTTGGACCCAGATCAGGTCCGACAAAAAATCAGACCTGATTTGGTTTCAATCTAATATTCTGATGGTATTCCTGAAAGACTTCCCAGCACGCAAAGAGGTGGTCAAAAGAGCTATAAAATGAAAAAGATGTTTTTATTGATATGGAGTTCATTAGCAGACTGATTTCTAGCTCATCACAGTTAATGGGAGTAAATTTTGTTGAAAATACAGTAAAACCTGTCTAAAACGGCCACTCTCAAATGACCAAAACATAGTTTTGAAGACCAATTATCGCTTAATGCAGGTCAAAAGTATTGCAGAATGCTCTAGTATTGCAGAATGCTCCAACGGGAGCATTCTGCAATACTTTTGACCTTCATTAGCCCACCATTTGTCATTTAGATCTTTGTTTTGTCTATTTTTGAGTGGCCACTTATGACAAGTTTTACTGTATGCTTTAAATTGAATTCCTTGGGATGGGGGTTCAATGTTGTTTGTTGTTCTTTGGTGGTGCCATTCAATTATTTTAAATTTCTAGGTGGTATATCCCTAAAAACATTGCGGTCCACACCCCAGTGACAATTTTTCCTGGATTGTCTTTGATTATTTTGATTTTGTTTGATTTGCTTCTTTACGTCCTAATCAACAATCATTCAGTTATGTTGGGACGGGTCTTCCTGGGTTGAACCAGTACTATGCAAGGATAAATGTGTCTTGCTAAAGGACACAATGCAGTGAGGCTCAAACCTGTGGCCCTTCGGTCTCCAGTCAAGCACTCTACCACTGCGCTCCCTGATTGTCTTTGGTAAGTTAAATCTAGTAATGAGTAATCAGTTTTTATCATATGACGTCGCGTCTGGGAGTGAAATAACGCCATGCAATAAAATCGATTAACCACTAGTGGTTTATAGATTTTCAGGAAACGTTATGACGTTCATAACAACGTGGCGTACATAATGACAAAATAATAACGTTTTTAAGCCAGAAATGAGATTTCAAAGTATTTGTCATATGATAAATAGAATCTAACATTCGTGCTCCTGTATTATTGAATTTATTAAACTTGTTGCGAAAAAGAGATCAAATGCTCGGCAAGCCTCACATTTTATCTCTTTTTTCCCAACTTGTTTAATAAATTCAATAATACATGAGCACTCATGTAAGATCCTCTATATAATAACAATCTCTCAGAAGGCTTCACCAACTTGCTACAGAGTGCACAATCTAATTACACTTTGCTGATGCTATCACCTCATTTTCAGAAATTTGCATTGTTTGGAAAAAAGAAGTGTCATGCTTGCACAGGCTTCTGTACCTTGAAGCTGTCTTCAAGGATGTCACTTCGATGGTTCAGGATATTTCTAATCCATCATCATCATGTATACACTAAATCTGTGTTTTTCCATGCAAATCATTTCATTCTGATTATTGCATAAAAAGCTGTGTCCAACGCTATTCACAGCCATGTTTTAACAGGCAAAAATCCATGTATTAATCAGGCAAGTCACATGCTTTTGATGCACAGCGTTTGTACTTTACATATACGTATTCTAGGCCGTCACAAAAATCATCGTCATCAACAGTAATGTGCATAGAAGTGAGAGTAATTAAGTGATGTTAGAATGACGTAAGTCTTTGTTCTGGAACAGGCGTTTTCAAAACCTATTAATCCTTCATGCTTTGGCGCGCCATTATAGTAATAGAAAAAACAGGACAAATTCGACGAATTTATATCCCCTGACGAAGGGTTATTTGAGAGGAACATGTAAATTACAAAACATAAATCCCATTTATCTAACCCTTAGTTCACCTTCAGTATCATTCAGATCATAACAAACGCCTGTCAAGTATGTTTTAGTGCTTAGTTTAATAAAAAGTATACTTACATCTGCACAATTTCAATATCTGACCTTTAATCCCAACCCCAGAGGTCAAGGGTGTGTGTAAATTCAAAGTGTTACCTTGAATGTAGGTCTACACTTCTTCCACTTTAATTTGATATGCAACATGACCACTTTTAGAAAATAAAACAAAATGACCTTTTGACCCCACCGTAGGGGTCGCTGGTGTGTGTAATGACAGCATATTTGCTTTCATGGTGCTCTGTACTCAATTGCCTTTAATTTGATATGCAACAGGACTACTTTCAGAAAAAGATATAGTTTGACCTTTTGACCCCACCCCCTGGGTCAAGGGTGTGTCTGTGGGCAAAATATTTGCTACCATGTTGTTGCCAGCGTCATCAGCTTTAATTTGATATGCAACATGACTGCTTTCAGAAAAATATATAGTTGGACCTTTTGACCCCACCCCCTGGGTCAAGGGTGTGTCTGTGGGCAAAATATTTGCTACCATGTTGCTGCCAGCGTCGTCAGCTTTAATTTGATATGCAACATGACTACTTTCATAAAAAAATATATAGTTGGACCTTTTGACCCAACCCCCTTGGTCAAGGGTGTGTCTGTGAGCAAAATATTTGCTACCATGTTGCTGTCAGCGTCGTAAGCTTTAATTTGATATGCAACATGACTATATTCTGAAAAAGTTTAATTTTGGCCTCGGCCTCGCCCCCTAAGTCCACCCAACAGACTCGGACCCAGGCCTTCAAACTGAAATCCCGTTTGATATGTTTCATATCTATTGTTGTTCTGCCTGCATGAAAAATTTCAGCAAAAAATATTAATAAATGCCTTAGTTATTGCGAAATTAAAATATTTGACCTTTGGCCCCTTAGGTGGGGTCAAAGGGGGTGGGGTAAAACTTTGACACTGCCATGCTTATCTACAGGTACTTGGCAATCATGGTTAAATATAAAAGCTTTGATGAAATGTGAAGATCATCACACAAAAAAGCTAATATAGACTTTGCCTTATAATTGCCTATACCAAAACAAGGGCAATAACTCAAGTGTTAAGGTGTCGATTTTGACCAAACTTATAGGATATCGAGAGTCCATGGTACTTATCACTTGTACCAAGAATGAATCAAATCTGACCAATAGGTACTAAGATATGGTTCCGGACAGACAAAAAGTGTGGACGGACGACGCCAAAACTATATCCCTCCTACTTCGTTGGGGGATAATAACTTTAAGAAGTGTTTTTCCAAAGTTTTCAAGTGACAAAATGACTTTATGCAATAATAACGATCAAACATGGTTTCCTGATCCACTAACATCAGCTAAACCCCTCGGAGGTCGTTGAAACCCTGGCCTTTCAGGCTCGGGTTTCAACACCAACCTCGAGGTCCAGCAGATTTTAATGCATAAAAAAGCATGTTTGATCCCTATATTATAATCACTAGTGGATTTTACTATCAATGATGGGAATCCATTGCATAAACCAATTGACTAGCTAACCATTGTCCTGCTGAACCCAGATATATTCTTTTTTGAAAACAGTGTAGCCCCAGATCTGGATCCACTCAATTGTCCATTGTTATTGTTTGTGATTTGATTCTTTACGTCCCATCAACAATCTTTCAGTTATAAAGGGACGGGTCTTCCTGGGTTGAACCAGTACTAAGCTAGGATTAATGTTCTTGCTCAAGTCCCACAACGCAGTGACGCCGGTGAGGTTCGAACCCACGGCCCCTCTGTCTCGAGTCAAGCACTCTACAACTGAGCCACTGCACTCCCTACACTTAATCAGTCTATGTTTTTCCATGCAAATAATTTCATTCTGTTTATAATCAATAGTGAATTTTACTATCAATGATGGGAATCCATTGCATAAACCAACTGACTCGATGATGATCACTAGCTAACCATTGCCCTGCTGAATCCGGATTTATCCTGCTTGGAAAGCAGGTAGATCCAGACCAGCTGGCTTCTGATGAAGCCATCTGATCAGGATCCACTCTGTTTTCCATTGTTATTGTAAGTACAGTAAAACCTGTCTGAAACGGCCACTCTCAAAAAGACCAAAAATTGGTTTTCAAGACCAATTATGGCTTAATGCAGGTCAAAAGTATTGTAGAATGCTCCAAGGGGAGCATTCTGCAATACTTTCGACCTTCATTAAGCTACCATTTGTCATTAAGATCTGTGTTTTTTCTATTTTTGAGTGGCTGCTTAGGACAGGTTTTACTGTACATGCTTACAACTGGAATGCTGCAGGTTAACAGGATGAAAATTGGGGAGGAGTGTAGTGTATAAAAATATTCAGCATGACAAGGGTTATATCCTCTATTATCCGCTACCTCTCATATTAACTGCATTGTTGCACGTTGCCTGATTAACGTCTATCTCATGGCATGTGCCTTTATCAGGTCATGATGACGTTGCACTTTTAAATGACCTAGCTAATGATGCTGAATCAACACAAAAATCAAAAATTATGTCATAATTGCTAGTTTGAAGAGTGAAACAATGGGTAAACTGATAAATAATATACCAGCTCTGCGTTATTTGATATCAAGTTTACCAGGCTCGGCTTTGAGAACGCTTGTTGAATCACTCGGCAAGCCTCGCGATGTCAACAAGCGTTCTCAAAGCCTTGCCTGGTAAACTTGATATCAAAAGACACTCACCTAGTATTCTCTATTTCTCTTCTTTGTAAAAAGTTATGTTTAGGGAGACACTAATAAAACAGACTTCTATCAAAATCTGTGTCATAGAGAGTAGTGTTATAGACGGACCTGGTCCCAAGGCTATACAATTTTTCATGCTCAATTCAGCTGAGCTTGAAATTTACCCTGATCATAAATGTTAAAATGCCAACAATTCTTGTCATTTTAACATTTATTAGCAGATTAAATGCAACATCCAAGAGCTTAAAGAAAGAAAAATCTTTACTTTTCACCATTTTACCCTTTATGAGCAATTGAAATTTCATGCTCTTTTGAGCATGAAAAAAGTTGTACAACCTTGGGGCCTGTATACATGGGAATGAGTGAATTTGCAGAATAAAACCTAATAAGTATAGTTTTTTTAATACTGAAAAAGAATTACGATAACCATGAAAAACATCTTTAAGGTCTAAAAAAATGTTTGTTTTCCGTTTCCTCCCCATCAAGCTATTTTACCCTTCCACCCCCCAAAAATGTATAGCATTAAAAAAAGCTTCATTTTTTTTACTTTTCATGTATACTTATAAAAAATGCATTGAAATGCATTTTGTTTAATAGGCAGACATAAAAAAAAATCTCATTCTCAGATGGGTAGGAAAGCCCATGTCTTTCATTTCATTCCTGACCTAGGTTTAGATTAACCAAATTAACCCATCAGTTTTAACAAATGTTTTGGGTTCTCAAAAGAACCGTCACATTGAGACGGTTCGTTTGAGTACCCACAACATATGTTTTGGTTGAGAAATAAGAAAAAAAAATTTTTGGTACACACTCTCAACTAAAGTCCTGCTGACCATTGTGTGATTTGTTTTTAGCTCACCTGAGCCGAAGGCTCCGAGGTGAGCTATTAGTATACCAGTGACTCCGGGGTCCGTCGTCCGTCCGTCAACATTTTCAAACATCTTCTCCTCTGAAACCACTGGGCCAATTGAACTCAAATTTCATATGGAGACTCCTTAGGATGGGGGAACCAAAGTTTATTCAAATGGGGTTCTGGTCACATGACCAAGATGGCCGCCATGCCCATATATGGTAAAAAACATTTAAAAATCTTCTTCTCCAGAACCGGAAGGCCAATGACCTTGGGACTTGGTATGTAGCATTGGGGATGTGGGGCCTACTAAGTTAGTTCAAATGATGATCCTAGGTTGACCTTGACCTACTTAACGTCAAGGTCAAATTTGCTTCCTAATGCATTTAAATGGAGAAATTTTTGAAAAGTTGATTTTTTGAAAACTACTGAAGCCAATGTCACTGTTCTCAATCGATATGTATAATCTAATGTGACAATGGCTATAAATAAGTTCCAAAGGTCAAGGTTAACCTTTGACCTTTCAGCCAAGCCGCTCATATTGGAGTCACTTCAATATATCAAAACATAGTTTTCTCAGAAACCATTGGGCCAATGGAACTCAAATTTCATATGAAGACTCCTTACAATAAGTTAGTTAAGATTTATACAAGTTGTTTTGGTCACTTGACCAAGATGGCCGACATGCCCATATATGGTAAAAACCCTTTAAAAATCTTCTTCTCCAGAACCAGAAGGCTGATGACCTTGGGACTTGGTATGTAACATTTTGGATGTTGTGCCTACGAAGTTTGTTCAAATGATGATCCTAGGTTGACCTTGACCTACTTAACATCAAGGTCAAATTTGCTTCTGATTGCATGTAAATGTGAAATGTTTAAAAAAGTTAATTTTTTGAATACTGTTGAAGCCAAAGTCATTATTCTCAACCTAATGAGACAATGGCTATAAATAAGTTTCAAGGTCAAGGCCACCGCACACATATATGTTAAAACCCTTTAAATATCTTAATTCTCTGGAACAAAAGGCCTTCCTTTAACCTTATGAGACAATATATATGGCTTTATATAGTACCAAATGTCAAGCTGACCTGTGACCTTTTATCCAATGCCACTCATTTGGACTGCCACATACTAATATAAACATTGGTTTCTCAGATATCACTGGGCTGTTTGATGGAGTATTCATTAGATTGTTTTAAGTCACTTGACCAAAATGGCTGCAACCCCCATATATGGTAAAACAAAATATGTTTTATTTTAAGCTGTAGTTGACCTTGACCTATTTTAACATAATTAAAGAGGTCAGGTGAGCGCCTCAGGACCTTCAGGTCCTCTAGTTTAATTCTCCTATAATATTTGGCTGTAGAATATTTCCCGCTCAAAAGTCCTTTAAATCTGCTCAAATGCCCTGCGCTGAATATCGATTCAGAAATGGAAAACAATGATTGTGGCCAAGCTGTTAATGTGTAAAAATATTTTTGTTTATTTGGTTTGTGGTTTTACATCCCAGTCAACAGCTATGTCATGTTGAGACGGTCAGTTAATCTAACCATGCTTTTTCCTGAGCAAGCTTGACTAAGCAGTTAACCAGTACTTCATGCACATACTTTCGCTTGTAACTGACACCAACCCTTCTTGAATCAGCAGAAGGAGGTGAATGACTGTAGAAAATTTTTCATGATCAATCTCCATGAAAGTATGGGACCCGGCCGGGATCAAACTGACAACCCCTGGGTCTGCAGTTGGCCTGGCTATCTATTGCGCTACATGGCCCAGCAAACATACAAAATATGACAAGGAGCTCAGTGGTAGAGTGTTTGATTTAGGATCCAAGCAGGCATTCAGATTTATGGTGGGCCCAGGTCATTGTCCCATGATTTCAAAATATGGCCCATCACTTTCCAAGGCAGTGCGCCCAGTGGACCCATCCTTTTTAGTTGTGAAAATAACTCCACAAAACAAAAAGCACATGTAGGTTGTCAATACAGTAAAACAAGTCTTAAGCAGCCACTCAAAAAAGACGAAACAAAGACATTAATAACAAATGGTAGCTTAATGAAGGACGAAAGGATTGCAGAATACTCCCTTTGGAGCATTCTGCAATACTTTTGACCTGCATTAAGCGATAATTGATCTTCTTTTTTGAGTGGCCACATAAGACAGGTTTTACTGTATAATCAGCAGTCAATATACATATACAAGTATATATGCATACAAGTGTCTGTGTCAGTGTGTAGGTAAAGTATACTACCCAAATGTCAACTGTGGTTAGTTTTATATGCTTGGGCCCATCATTTCAGAAAATGACCCACAATCTTTTGCTCCACGAGTCACTTCGGCCCACCAATCCTGAAAAAAATCTGAAACCCTGTCAAAGGGTCCCTAGTTCGAAACTGGCCAGAGTCACTGTGTTGTGTCCTTGAGCAAGACACTTCATCCCCTGCTTATTATTGGTTCAACCAAGGAAGACAGGCAATTGTCCTGACATGATTGAAAAAATGTTGACTGGGACGAAAAACATCAACACAAACAAAACAAAATATGAAACCTGTGCAATTTTGCACAAGGGGCATAAAATGTACTGATAAAGAAATGAAAAATCGGTATAAAAATACTTTGATCTATTAAAAATCAAAATGGAACAGACAATATTTATTAACATTTATACACACTAAAATTTAACATACAATGTACAATAAATAAGCAGGCTTCCAGATAAAGACATCATAATTAAAAATTATTTTCTCATTTATCAACTAAAAACATATGTTGTGGGTACTCAAAAGAACCATCTCGTTCCATCTCAATGAGATGGTTCTTTTGAGCACCAAAAACATATGTTTAAACTGGTCGGTAAGAAAATACATGTACAATTTTACGCTCAATTTTTTTGCTTATCTGCACCTATGATAAGCCTTTCAAGAGTCCATTAGTAACTTACACCAGTAGCAAAAATGTATTGCTCAAAATTTATAAAATCAACTGCATTATTTTCTAATTTTTTCCATTCCAATACAAATATCAGTAGCATGATTTTTTTTTATATCAAATATCTATGGAAAATTGAGGAGCGCTGTGGCTCAGTGTGGGAGTGCTAGACTTGAGATCGGGGGTTGCCGGTTCGAGTCTCATCGGAGGCACTTCATTGTCTCCTTGAGCTTGTCTCATTGTCTTCTTGAGCAAGACACTTTATCCTCTGCTTAGGACTGGTTCAACCCAGGAAGACCCGTCCCAATATGACTGAAAAATTGTTGACTGGGACGCAAAGAATCAAAACAATTTATGGGAAATTGATCATTTTTTCCAGAAAGATTTATTAAAAGTAGTAAAGTACTATTTTTTTCAGGTTGACAAGATGGAGCTTAACTTTTTGCTTGCTGGGTAATTTTTCATGCTTTTGTTGTCATCTGCTGATACTTTTCAGAACCAACTTTTTTGAAGAAATTATTTCAGGAATACTATCACAGTGTCAAATGGTTTGGACCCAGATCAGGATCAACATTCTGTCGGTCCTGATCTGGGTCCAAATTGTTTTCAAAGATTTTCATCATTCAGCAGATGACAAAAGTTTGCCGCTAGCAAGGAAAGAGTAAACTTTGAATATGCACTGAGTCTATTTATGTTTCAGACAGGCCCCAAGGTTATAAAACTTTTTTCATGCTTAACTCCACTGAGTACGAAATTTCAACTGCTCATAAAAACTAAAATACCGACAAATAAAGAAGTTTCTTGCTTTAGGTCTCTCATATGTTGTATTTATCATGCTAATAAATGTTAAAATGACAACAATTGTTGGCATTTTAACATTTATGAGCAGGTTAAATTTCGTGCTCAGCTGAGTTGAGCATGGAAAAAGTTTTATAACCCCAGGGCCAGGTTTAAATGGCAATCATTGGCCTATGATAAAGTCCTTTGCAATAATAGTAAAAGTCTTAACCCGTATTGAAAGAAAGGAAACTTTGCAGAAACAAAAATAAAACATAACTTGAATAACATGTAACTTCTGACTTCCATTCAATTTCAGTGTTGTAATTTCATCATACATACGGACACTTGGTGTGAATGAAAAGGTGTAGATTCTGATTGGCTGAATTCATCATATCATCATCATAATCAGATTTTTGATTAATGTGCAGGTGAACACCAGAGGCCCCCCTTCCAGTTATCTGGCTAACTGGACGCATAGCAGATCGCACTGTAGATTTTGATTGGCTGACTTCATCATAATTATCATCGTCATAATCAGATATTTGATTTTAATCAGGTGCAGGGGCATCATCCTCATCAGAGGGCCCCCTTCCAGGTAATTGGCTAGCTGCACGCATAGCAGACCTTGCACCTGATCTCAAAAAACAGTATTTCTAGTTCTACACTGTTTTCAAAAGAAGGAACAGCATTTTGGAGGAGTTGTACACACAGCGAACAGTCAATTCTGAATTCAGCATTGTAATTTGGTCAATAAAATGGACTCGTCAAATGAATGAAAATGTGTGGATCCCGATCAACGGCTTCATGAGAAGCCAACTGATCTTGTTCTACACTGTATTCAAAAGCTGATATAGAATTCAGTAAAATGAATATGTGTAGGTCCTGGTCAGCTGGCTTCATGAGAAGCCAACTGATCTGGTTCTACACTGTTTTCAAAAGCAGACATAGAATTTATGAAGAACTATACCCAAAGTGCACAGCCAATGCAGTGGTGAATTTTTTTCAGTAAAATGAACATTCATGATTTACAACATGAATGACTTTAGTTAAGAGCGAGTAAGGAAAAATTAATTTACTTATTTCTCATGCAAAACATGTTGTGGGTACTCAAAAGAACAGTCTCAATGAGACAGTTCTTTTTAGCACCCAAAACATAAGTTAAAACTGATGGGTAAGAAAATATTTACAATTTTACGTTGAAAATTTTTGTTTTATCTAAACCTGAGAAAAAGTGCGAATTCTGATTGTCTGGTTTCATCACAAGCCAGCTTATCTGGTTCTACACTGGGTATAGTGTGCTTATTAGGCTGAATAAAATTCTCTAGCTAGTCTCTGTAGATAAGCAGGCTGGTTTGAATCTCACTTTGTCAGAAACCCCAAAGACAGGTTTTCTCGCGACAAGGCACATATGTCTGCCAACCCTAGTATAGGGGATATAGAATTTCGGGGGAGTTATTAGGATAAATACAGTATTGATTCAGCAGGACTAAGGTTAAAATGCCAGTGTAAAACATAGGCTTAGCAAAAAAAAAAATTTCAGCGTAAAATTGTAGATATTTTCTTAACCATAATTTTTAGCATATGTCTTGGGTGCTCAAAAGAACCGTCTCATTGAGACGGTTCTTTTGTGTACCCACACCATATGTTTTGGTTGGGAAATAAGAAAATTATTTTTCAGGTACACACTCTTACCTAAAGGCCTGTATAAAGTGATTGATTTTGCCTCTTATGTGCACCAATATAATTTGGCTCAAGTGTTTATTCCGACTGTTAATGTTCACCTTTGTTTTTAAAGAGACCTGTAGATCTGTAACTATGAACATTTTTTGAAAAAAATATTTTCTTTTTAAATCATTTGTAAAAATAGAAGTAAGTTATGTTTTCACAATAAATATGTTCAGTACAGCTGAAAACTGCACGGAACAGTGAATTATCTAATAAAAACAGGTGATTTTTCTCTTGTTAGGAATTATTTACGTCCCTCCAATAATTCTAGACAGTTGATTTTTAACATAAATGCTGTTGTTTTGATAGATATGATTTGTTAATATTCATGAAAATGGTAAAACGTTTACCTGAATTTGAGTATTTTTACTGTGTTCTTAAAAAATAGAAACTTTATTTCCAAAATTAGAATATCAAGAGTTACAGACTATGCAGCTTTAACAGCACCAATATAATTATAAAAAGGCTTCAACGCGAGAAACCCGGACTGTTGTTGAACAACAAAGGCACAGATCAGACTGCCCATCAGCACAGTCTGATCAGCGCTTTCACAGGATTTTCTGCCCATCTCTAGGGGCCAAATTTTGGCACCATTTCCTATCGAAATAGCCACCCTTTTCCCCCAATACCATGTTGGTTTTTCCCAATTGAGAAAAGAAGTAAAAAAAAAAAGATTTTTTTTTTACTTCTTTAGAGACCACTACTATTCATGAGAAACAATGACCCATATTAGAATGATACTTAAACACTTGTGCTTAAGTGGTATGTTTGGCATAATACAATCTAAAATAACTTGATTTTGAGGATATATTTCTACCCTTGTTATGTTCTTTGCCGTCAATTTCTCCCAATTTAGATGTTAAGTCGGTCATTTTTTCCCAATTTTGGCCAGGGGCCTTTTCCAAAAATTGTTGGAAAAAGCCCTGGCTTTCGATATTCACTTTCTGCAGAGTATGATATCTAAACTTGCTTCATACATAACTACAAACAAGCCAGTCTCTGTAGCTGAGCAGGCTGGTTTAAGCCATACCTGGTCAGAAACTCCAAAGGCAGGTTTTCTTGCATCTCAGCCAATTTAATTGAATATTCGAGTGCATAATTAAAAAATTAATTTTCTTATTTATCAACCAAAACACAATGTTGTGAGTACTCAAAAGAACCATCTCGGCACCGGGTTGGCCGCAATCGAAAAGGTTAATACTATCGACAAACGTAGAAAAAAAACGTTAGAAATAGAGTTTTCTGTTGCCATTTGTTGCCAGAATGGCAAAAAATGGCAATCAAAAACACCGTTTCTAGCAAATTTTATCTGTGTTCTTCAATTGTTAAAATCGTATTTGATTGTCGCCTACCCGATGTTGTCTCAATGAGACCATTCTTTTGAGCACCCCCAAAACAAATGTTAAAATTGATGGATAAGAAAATATTTTTAATTTTACTCAAAAAATGTTTATGTTTATTCCGACTTTTGATGTTCATCTTTGTTTTCCACGGCTTCCTTCTGCTCTTCCTGTGCCTCTTGGTCTTCACCTTTTACCGCTTCATAAAAATTGAATTTCTTATTTATCAACCAAAACATATGTTGTGGGTACTCAAAAGAACTGTCTCCATGATGGATAAGAAAATATTTTTAATTACACTCAAAAAATTTGATGTTGATAAACAAAAATTTTCAGCGTAAAATTGTGAATATTTTCTTACCCATCAATTTTAACATATGAGCCGCGATCTGTGAAAACCTGCCTTAATGACATTTAGGACTTTTTAAGTGAAAATCATTTGAAAACCACCAAAAAATAAGAAATTTGACATGTTCATATATTGCCTTAAAACCTATTCAGGTGGATAGTAGAATAAATCTGGCACATATTGCTGATTAAACTTCTTCGTTTTCATGCCATATGTTTCCATGGCAACAACTCAACCATAGCAACTGCCAGAATTTTTAAAGTATGGTCAGTCTTTTTCAGATTATGCAAACTTTAGGCAAAAATGAATCGGTGTCAACTTTTCTGCGAATTCCATTGCAATCATGCTAAGGTTAATAAAAAAAGTATGTTAGCAAGAAATAGCATGTTTTCCATGCACCCAACAAACCCACAAATCAGGAAATTAACTTTGACGTCATTAGTAACGCCATGACGTTTCTAACGTAGCATGTTAAAGTTAAGACAGTGTGTAGTTTCAAAAGACCATATTTCCATGAATAATGGAGATAACTTCATAAAATTTGCAGGATAACTTCTTTACACTTCATAGATCAAGTGTGTGTAATTAACTCAATTTTGAGGACTTTGTCATTAAGGCTGGTTTTCACAGATTTTGGCTCATATGTTTTGCGTGCTCAAAAGAACAGTCTCATTGAGATGGTTCTTTTGAGCACCTACAACATATGTTTTGGTTGAGAAATAAGAAAATTAAATTTTCGTTACGCACTCTTAACTAAAATCTTGTTTATTCCGACTTTTGATGTTCATCTTCGTTTTCCAAGGTGTCCTCCTGCTCTTCCTCTGCCTCTTGCTCTTCACCTTTTACCGCTTCATAAAAATTAAGCAACATGAAAAAACCTATAAGAAGATTTAAACTATCCACCGCTAACCGCACTTGGTTCCAATAGTTCAAACCACGACCTGTCCAATAAGCGAATTTCATGTCAACTAAAAATGTTATAAAGGTCAGACAGAAAGCCATCGACATTGATATATCTTTTAGAAAGTACCCTGACAGAAAACAAATACCAGCACACGCGTAAATTATCGTTATGAAATAACGCATGTAATTTCCTCCTGGTAAATTTTCCATGAGTCCTCGCCGATCTTCGTAACTTTCGTTGAATAAATAAGCCGCTGTTAGAAGGTAAACTGCTATACAAAGTTCTCCCACTCGCTGTGTTAATCTCATTTTCTTCCCACTTTTGATAAAGGCATATATTAGATACACTCCCATACAACCAAGATGTCGACTACTGATCCTTCTCTGAAAACAAATAAAAAAATATTGAAAACATTTTGAGCATAACATAGTGAATATCTTCTTATCTATCAGTTTAAATGTCTGTTTTGGGTGCTCAAAAGAACCACCTCATTCAGACGGTTCTTTTGAGTACCCACAACATATGTTTTGGTTGAGAAATCAGAAAATTAACTTTAAATTAGAGTAATTCCCACTTTTGATATAGACATGAATTAGATACAATCCCATTCAACCAAGATGTTGACTACTGATTCTTCTCTGAAAACAAGTAAAATGACCGAATATAGGTCGAGATACAAAACATTTTTGAGCTTAGATTAGAATTGTGAATATTCTCTTGTCCATCAGTTTTAACATTTGTTTTGGGTGCGCAAAAGAACCATCTCAATGAGACGGTTCTTATGAGTACTCACAACATATGTTTTGGTTGAGAAATGAGAAAATTAACTTTTAATTAGCTTAAATCCCACTTTTGATAAAAGCACAAATCAGATACACGCCAATACAACCAAGATGTTGACTACTGTATCTTCTCTGAAAACAAGTAAAAAAATACAGTGCATAGGTTGAGAAACAGAACATTTTTTGAGCATTAAATTGCGAATATTTTCTTATCCATCAGTTTTATCATTTGTTTTGAGTGCTCAAATGAGCCGTCTCAATGAGACGGTTCTTTTGAGTACCCACAACATATGTTTTGGTTGAGAAATGAGAAAATTATTTTTTAACTCTTATCTAGGTGTCTGACAGTGGCCATATTATAACTCAGGGAATAAGCTAAGGGGTGACTAGGGTGAAATTGTTGCCCTATGGCCCAAAAATTTGCCCTAAATGGGACCCAGGGAGAAGTGGGAGTCTCCCTAAAAAATTTTTTTGATTATTTTTAGGGAGACTCTTCCACACAAACGCAAGCTGTGGTGACAATCTTCTACCACTGCATTGTATTTCTCCTTCCATTTAATGGCAATAGTATGTGTTATGACTAATGTGCTTCTAAACTGACAGAAAATGCCGTAACTTTGCGCTATAACCTCTCCATATCTGACTGTCACTTCTTCCTAATTTTTCTGGAGGTAGAAGTCACTTCTCCCTAATGTCAGGGCCCAGCTTGAACCCTGTAACTCATTACTTACTTGACGAAATTTACCCATCTACAGTCCCAAACCATTCCTTCCTCTGCCAGATCATCTCCGAAACAATATTCCATATTTCAGTGTGCATGATGTGAACTAGTTTTAGCACATATAATTGAATCAAAAACATTTAAGCAATGTTTTTTTTTTCAAAAAAATGTCAGTCAACCACATTAAAAAAAAATTGCTTAAAGAAATTTATCCATTTATGATATAACATCTTAAATTAAGTTGGGCCAAATAAAAAAATAAGTGTGTTTCTGGTAACTGATCTGAAAATTTTAGGTAGGGTAGGCACACATTTTTTTTATTTCTTTCTGGAAAAAATATAACTTTATGCATTTTAAAAGGTATTTCACCTTTCAAAATGCATAAAATTCTATTTTTTTCAGAAAATCTGAAAAAATTCCCACCAGTAAATTTAGGTAGGGTTGGGTTACCCTAAATACAGTTTGTTTTTTTTATTTGGCCTAGGCCTGTTTGTACTTACAATTTCATCAGTGGTCATGGTGGTAGAGGGTTAGACTTGAAATAATAGGGTCGCTGGTTTGTGACTCACCGGAACTGTGTTGTGTCCTTGACTCCTTGAGCAAGACACTTTAACCTCTGCTTAGTTTGGGTTTGACCCAAGAAGACAGGAAAACATCCGGACAGGACTGAAAAATTGTTGTATCGGTGTACTAAAGCCTCAACACATACAAACATAAATACTTACTCTAACATGTCTTGAATGGTTGAACTCTTTGTTGGTATAGGCATTCAGCGCCAAATAACCAAGGACGACTGTATACATCAGAGCAGCAAAGCGAACCTTCAGTTTCGCTGACATCATAATACCTGCCATAAAGCACACTCCGGCAACCGTGTAGATTATCTTAGGATGCATGGGTGGATACCTGATAGAGAAAAAGGGTGAGTATTCAAGTAAAATAAAAACTTAATCATGCAAATGCAATTTAAATTAAGTACACTGATTTTGGAAACTAGGCCATATGAAAAAACTAGAGGACCTGAAGGTCCTGAGGCGCTCACCTGACCCCTTTAATAATGTTAAAATAGGTCAAGGTCAACTACAGCTTATAATAAAACATATTTTGTTTTCCGTATATGGGGGTTGCAGCCATTTTGGTCAAGTGACTTAAAACAATCTAATCAATACTCCATCAAACAGCCCAGTGATTTCTGAGAAACCAATGTTTATTCAGGTATGTGGCAGTCCAAATGAGTGGCATTGGATAAACATTTCTCGAAAGTATTATGATTTCCGCTTAAACAGTTATAGAAAAATGAACATTTCAAGATTTTTCCCATATAAATGCATTAGGAAACAAATTTGACCTTGCCATAAAGTAAGTCAAGCTAGATTCATCATTTGTGGAAACCTGGTAGAGACCACATCCCCAATGCTACACACCAAGTCCCAAGGCCATTGGCCTTTTGTTCCAGATAATAAGATATTTAAAGGGTTTTTACCATATGAGCCGTGACATATGATTTCCAACAATGTGGCACTTTGACGAGTGTAGACTCAGACGAGCCTGCACACCATCCTTTTAAGATTTGAAACCCCAAATGATATTCGGATAGTAGCCTTAAGTCATAGAATATTCAAGTGACTAGCAAAGGCTCTGATCAGACTGCGCATATACGCAGGCTGGTCTGAGCATTTGCAGGTCGCACATACCACATTGTTGGAAATCTCATGTTGCAGCCCATATATGGGTGTGGTGGCCTTGACCTTTGAAACTTATTTAAAGCCATTATCTCATTAGGTTTTAACATATCAAGTGAGAATAATGCCTTCGGCTTCAACAGTATTCAAAAAATCAACTTTTCAAAAAAATTCACATTTAAATGCAATTAGAAGCAAATTTGACCTTGACCTTAAGTAGGTCAAGGTCAACTTAGGATCATTATTTGAACAAACTTGGTAGGCCCAACATCCCCAATGCTACATACCAATTAATTCACAATATCACGGGCCTTCTGGTTCCGGAGAAGATTTTTAAATGGTTTTTACCATATATGGGCGTGGCGGTCATCTTGGTCATGTGAACATAATAGTTTGTATACATTTTGGCTAACTTATCATAAGGCGTCTTCACATGATATTTGAGTTCAATTGGGCAAATGGTTTGTGAGAAAACTGTTTTAATATATTGACGGGACTCTTATATGAGCGACCTAAGCTGAAAGGTCAAAGGTCAACCTTGACCTTTGGAACTTATTTATAGCCATTGTCTCATGAGGTTAAACATATCAAGAGTGATTAATGACTAAGGCTTCCACAGTTTTAAAAAAAATCAACTTTTCAGAATTTTCCCATTTAAATGCATCAGGAAGCAAATTTGACCTTGACGTTAAGTAGGTCAAGGTCAACCTAGGATCATTATTTGAACAAACTTGGTAGGCCCCACAAACCAAATGCTACATACCAAGTTTCAAGGTCATCAGACTTCTGGTTCTGGAGAAGAAGATTTTTAAAGGTTTTTTTACCATATATGGGCGTGGTGGCCATCTTGGTCATGCGACCAGGACCATTTAAACAAACTTTCGTTCCTGCGTCCTAAGAAGTCTTATATGAAATTTGAATTTAATTGGCCCTGTGGTTTCAGAGGAGAAGATGTTTGAAATTGTGGACGGACGGACGCCGGAGTGACTGGTATACTATTAGCTCACCCATGAGCCTTCCGCTCAGGTGAGCTTTTAGTGTGTTTTGGGTACAGGTCTGAAAATTTTAGGTAGGGTAAGCACACATATTTTAATTTAATTATTTATATGATTTTATGCATTTTGAAAATGCATAAAATTTTATTTTTTCCAGAAGCCTGAAAAAATTATAGGTTTCACCAGTAAATTTAGGTAGGGTAGGGTTTACCCTAAACACAGGTATTTATTTATTTGGCCCTATCTAAAAATTAACAGGAAAATTGAAAGGGAAAGTTGTTTAACATTGTACCAGCTCTAAAATGTCAGAAAAAATGAGGTAACTAAAAACACTCTTAAAAAAAAAAAATTAAGAAAAAACCTGGTTGGATAAATACAAGTACCCAATTGAACTGAAACCTTATCTGGACCTCATTTAAGATTTGTTATTTTTCTAATTATTCATCCCCCTCCCTCTATTTGCATCAAGAACTCTCTCTCAGACCACAGAGATTAGGGCCATGTCAGATTTGAGACTACAAGTATATATCAGACCCCCAGATAAGAGTGCGTAAGTGAAAATTATTTTTCTTATTTCTCAACGAAAACATGTGTTGAGGGTACTCAAAAGAACCGTCTAAATGAGACAGTTCTATTGAGCACCAAAAACGCATGTTTAAACTGATGGATAAGAAAGAAATAATCACAACTTTACGCTGAATGTTTTTGCTTTACTGGCCCTTTGATATATCTCAAATCAAACAAGAATTTGAAAAAAAATAAGCAGACAAAACATTAACCAGCATGCTTAGACACGGGTGGGCATCAGCGGAACTACCGCGAAATCGCGTCAACGTAAATTTGTTCCTTCGTCACATCCGGGACCTTTCGCGTTAGTGGCATCATCACACAAAAGCCAAACAAAGGTAGGTACTCTCGCTTGTTTTCATTTTTTGTAAAATAATGAGCAAACTATGTAAAAATCCGGCAATGCTATTCCATGTAGATATGATTTACCTTGCTAAACAGGCCAAACGCGATGTTGAAAAGGCTTTGCTCTGAGATGAGGACTGTAACCAATCGAACCCAGTACCGGATTTCTTCAGTTTTATGTCAAAACAAAGGAAGTTTGCAGATGTTTTGCCAGTTTTAGCTCAGAGCACGAGCATTTTACACATGGCATGTACATAACAGTCCTTATTCGTCCTTCGGACGTAAAAAAATCGAACCGATCATGTACTATGAAGGAATGATGCCAACGTTTTCAGGCGCGGAGGCTCCTTCGCCATCGCGTAACATCACGCTCTACGAGGGTCATCCAATAAAGAATGAGACTTTCTTCATAGTCAGAAAATCTGTGTGTGCATTTAGTTAAAATTCACCATAATGATAGTATGACATCTTAGCAATTCAGGAATAGAAACAATATGTTTGTGATTGATCAGTTGCCATAGTAACGGAATGTTTCGTGGAAGGACTTGAAGATGCATGGCCGCGTTTATAATTTTTTTTGCATACGTATGGTCATTCAAAGTCGTTTATTTTCGATCACAGAAAGAATTTAACCTCTGTATATCATTTCTTCAACTGTACAGTCTTAGTGTTGCATAACATTATATAAAAGAATAACTAAATATGTATATCCTTTATTTTGGTTGCCTAGCAACCAATTTACTCGATTTTTTTTATAAACATACTACTTTGCGTTGCTATGGTAACTAAGTTTGAAATGTATATCCTACAAAAGGTATGTTTATGTGCAGCTGATTGTAATTTAGGTTACATGAACAAAACCCTGTTCTTTGTGTAAATCAGTGTAACGGTCAGGATTTCCATTGAACGCACAAGAGTTTGCGCAGCTCAAACAACTTATTTACTGTACCAAAAAGATAGAACCTGATTTTCTTTCTATAGCAATATGAAAGTTGCCGCCTCTGCAGTGACTGAATAGCTCTTTAATATACACCCCAACACAACCCAAACCAATCCTAAAAGGGTATGTTCAGCTCACAATATTTCGGTACTTATCGCAAAAGCCGTCTTTATACGCTTATGATGACGTATCCAGCTGGTGGTCTAAAAGTTGGTCTTGTCTTTTACTACATCCATACTTTGTGTGTGCGAGCAGCAAAAGCTCTGGTGAAACTTTAAAAATGCGCAGGCTTATTGGATTCGTGGTGAAAAACTCGCATGTACTGACAGATAAATTATATAACCGCACTTCAAGTCTATTTGGACCAGTGGACGATACCTGATACTTGCATCTGTAGCATATCTGCTCAAAAGGCTGAGCTAAAGGTTGTGGGAGTCTTTGGGGGGGGGGGGGGGGTGAGACAGGGGTAAGTGTGCTAGTTTGTACATGGGGAGCAGCGTTTGAGATGGATTGGTGGTCGTTTGAGGTGTTTCAGCAGATACTTTAAAAATACACACATTTCTCTCCGCGCCTGCATTTACTGACATGTATGGTATCCTCCAAGGAACTAGAGCGTGACGTTACAACTAACACGATGGCGAAGGAGCCTCCGCGCCTGAAAACGTTGGTATCATTCCTTCATAGTACATGATCGGTTAGATTTTTTCACGTCCGAAGGACGAATAAGGACTGTTATGTAAATGCCATGTGTAAAATGCTCATGCTCTGAGCTAAAACTGGCAAAACATCTTCAAACTTTCTTCGTTTTACATAAAACTGAAGAAACCCCTTACTGGGTTCGAATTGGTTATGGTCCTCATCTCAGAGCAAAGCTTTTTCAACATCGCGTTTGGCCTGTTTAGCAAGGTAAATCATATCTACATGGATAAGCATTGCCGGATTTTTACATAGTTTGCTCATTCTTTTACAAAAAATGAAAACAAGCGAGAGTACCTACCTTTGTTTGGCTTTTGTGTGACGATGCCACTAACGGGAAAGGTCCCGGATTTGACGAAGGAACAAATTTACGTTGACGCGATTTCGCGGTAGTTCCGCTGATGCCCACCCGTGTTAGAGCTATAATGGTATGCTTCACTCTTCACAATGACCCCCAGAGTAACAGGCCTCAAAATTTAAAAAAATCAAATGTTATTTCTTTATCAGAACATATCATTTGTCTCATTGAAATGGTTCTTTTAGGCACCCAAAATATGTTTAAACTACATCTAATGGGGTAAGAAAATAATCTCAATTTTATGCTTAAAATCAGACTTGGGGTCAATTACTCTGAAAAAGTAATTAATAACTTGAACAATTGCATTGGAAATAATTCAATTAAATTACAATTACATGGCTTTTGAGCAAAGTAATTAATTACATACAGGTACTTTGCCAGATGTAATTAATTACAGTACAATTACATTTCACTGCCACTTATATAGCTTCAACATGCAGATTTTAATAATTCAGTGATTCATTTACAATTTTGGGCCCTGGGAATCGCTGTTTAAATAAGTCCATCTGCAAACTGATGAATCCAGAACACTTTTAGCATGACAAGTCTGCAATACCATTGCATCCTGTGACTCGCTGAAATAACTCAACTCCAGATTTTAAAGTGTAATTGGAAATTTAACTTCTTATTTCTCAACTAAAACATGTTTTTGTAAATGTGCTATTGAGAGGGTTCTTTTGCGCACCAAAACATACGTTAAAACTAATGTACAAGAAAGTATTCACTTTACGAAATTTTTATGGAAGCTAATACTTGCTACATTAATGGGTGGGGTACTGCACAACTTGGAAAATGTTAATCAGGCTAAATGAAAATTTGCAAAACCCTACATGCTTGACTGTAATGCACTTACTTTTCCAGTTTCATGGCTCTCTCCGCCAGCAGCATCACAAGTGTTAAAGCTTGCACGTACGGAAATTTGCCTAAAATAAACTCGGGAATCCAAGTCCCAGCTTTCGTTATCCAACTGGAGGACGCCATTTTGGTTAATATAACGTCAGGATTTTCCCACAGGTCGGAAAAACGTAGACGAAACGAAACATTTGGCGACTTTTTGGCTGGAGGGGTTGATTTCCTGAAATTGATAAAAAAAAATACTTTTATTAAAATATAATATGTCTTATGACAATGGCAGCCCAAGAAGCCTCTTATAGTTCTATTCCCTTTTATACAATAATGGAAAAAAAAAACAGTGGAAGAATGAGCTGAAAACATGCTGAGAAAATAAATATACTCATGCAAAAAAGGGCCACCCCTGAATTTATTGAAAATAAGTATAGACACGAGTGTGTTATGAACATGCGCGGATCCAGGAACTTTTGTCAGGGGGTCCAGGTCTGTCGGTCAGAAAACAGCCTAGACACCGTTTTTTTAGTCCTCAACTTATTTAACACTTTACAGAGGGGGTCCAATGGTTTTATTACAGAGAAAAATATACTTTTCCAATGATCCAGAGGGGGTCCAACATTTATTTTCCAGGGGGGGGGGGGGGGTCCAACTTTTTCAGGGGGGGGGGGACAAATGCTAATTTCTACCCCCCTCTGGATCCGCACATGATGGCATGTTATGATTTCAAATTTATATATTGTAAGATGACTGCCACCTTTGTTAGCGTGCATTCTGTGAGCATATTGCACATGCTTAGAAGAAGCCTGCGCATATCCCCCTAAAGAATGCGTTGTCTGGTGGCGACCCAATTCAGGTAATGTACCAGCTGGGAAGGGACACAAGTCCTACCCGCTGGTCTAGACTATGATAAGATTGGGATGAATCAGAGTATCTGGATGGCCAGTCGAGAGTGTTGACATGACCAGCTTGCAAACAGTTCTTTACCATATTGCAGGTATGAGGGAATTGCCTTGCTAGAAGAGATTTTTTTCGAACAGTCCGAAAGATTGGCAGGACATGCGGATGAAGGACTTCATCCACATAATATTGGCCTGTTAGTGTGCCCCAAATTACATGTATGCTAAGTAAACTACCCATTACATAACCGTAGGTTGGCATTCTTTTTCTAGCATGGGTATATCTTAAAACGTATCCATTCCCAGGAAAGGTGACAAGTGTGTTACAACACGTTTTGAAATAACGTAATAATTATTTCATTTTGATTTTTTAAAATTTCATTTTGCGCTGTCAATGTCGACACAAAATGAAATAATCTGGAGTTTTGTTTCATTTTGCAACAATTTCATGCGATCATAGGTTCAAAATGAAATAATTATTTCATTTGAGCCGAAAGTAAGCATACTTTTTTTTATATCCTTTTGCGTAGATGACATGAGGTCTGATCATGATATGCCATGATAGATTCACTTTAATAACTCAATTTTTGCATGCTGGTATTTTTTCAATATTTTTGTCATTGTTGATTAATATTTCTCTAAAATTATATTTGAAACTGACAAGAATACCAGCAGTGTTTTATAGGTCCTAACTGTCAGCAGAATTTAGCACATGGTACTAATATCACGAACGAAAGTTTGTCTGCTGAAGCCGTTTGTTGCATATATTTTCGGAACATCAGGTAATTTTCGAGTTGAGGTCGTGAACGCAGCAGTCTGATAAAGATCGGTCTGTTCAGCGATTTCGGCCCCCACATATACAGCTGACAACCTTTGCAAAAGGGTCGCCGTACTCAAACATCGGGCCTTAGCCCACGAATCGTTCGCCACGTGCTAAGATATCCATGGGTGGCATGTATACCTATGCAAAATGATAGTCTACAGCATAAATTTTGCAGTTTTTTTTCAACCGCAACAATAACATCAAAACAATTTCTGAAGTTTGAAAAAACAAACAAGCAAAAACCAACAAAAAACTCTTAAAAACCATTTCACATACCCCTTCTTTTTCGTGCGTCTTTCCATCGTTTTCAAATTGAATCAACTGATCACGTTGACATGCATTTGCTTCAATCGTCCCTTGGAGGATAAGGAAATGGTGCAGTAATATTTTAACTCTTCCCTTGCTAGCGGCGACTTTTTGTCGTCTGCTGAAAACCTTTACAAACAGTTTGGACCCAGACCAGGACCGACTCAACGTCGGTCCTGATCTGAATCCAAAGCGTTTGACACTCTGATAGCGTCCCTGAAAGAATTTTTCGAAAATGTTAATTTTGAAAAAACTCAGCAGACGACAATAACAAAAGCATGAAAAATTACCCAGCATGCAAAGAATTTAAGAGATTTCACACAGTTTTGATAGTGATCTGTCAAATCAGTTTGCCGTTTGTCAACAAATTGCTTTCGGCAGTTAATATTATCTTTAATTAAATAGTATTCTTTAGTAAGAACAGCAGTATTTTTTCTCCACCTCCTCTTTCTTTCTTTTTCCTTTTTTTGTTCTTTGCGCCAGATCATTTCAGTGGCGGATACAGAGGGGGTTCAGGGGGTTCGCTCGAACCCCACCTCCTCTTTGTCCCATAGTTTTTAAATATCCTATGAAAATGAAATAATTTGGTCACAGTGAGACCAAATTATTTCCTTTTCATAGGATATTTCAGAAAAAAATGAAATAAAATCAGCAAAACGAACCCCCACACCTTTAAACATATGATCCCACTTTCCAGAAATCCTGGATCCGTCTCTGATCTTGTCCTATGCTGTATCAAATAAGCGAAATTATACACCCAAAGGCGCGGACAAAACGCTAAATTATGCTATTTAAAAAACAACAACATAAACTACCTGTTATGCTGTCGTTATAATTCTGGATCAATATGGCTAACATTCGTAGAGCTGCCAGAGACACCACTGCTAGGATACACGAAAAACAACAGTAAGTGCATGGTCGTTAAAAATATGAGGATATCTTGAAGGCAGTGTCATGCAATAATATCTCCGTTTTTTCCAAACGGTTCAGCTTCAACACTAATTCTAGAAGCAGTCTATGTTATCGATGTTAAACGTCAAGGCAATCGAAAAGCATTCTCGGAATGTTAAAAATGTCTATCTAAGGGTGTGTGTGTGTGGGGGGGGGGGGGGTAGCGATTTTATTGTCTTTGTCCATCTCATTAATAAGAAACAGGCCCTTCGTCTTCATAATACAATATGGGCCAGTGCATGAGATTTTGTGCGACCAGCAAAGCCGCAGATCAGCCTGTGCGTATGCGCAGTCTGACCTAAGTTCTTTAGCAGACAACATCTTCAAACTTTAATGTTTCTTTAAGAAATCTGATCAGAGTCGTTGCTAGTCGTTTGAGTATTCTATGATTGTTAAGCTACTGAATGAACACCATTTGGCGTTTCTAAGCTTAAAAGGAGGCTGCAGAGGCTCGTCTGAGTCTACACTTGTCAAAATACCACATTGTTGGAAATCACATGTCTACTCATATTGATTTAATGCTATGGAGGAGACGGATTGGTGGGTGAGTTTATGTCATAATCGCGGGAAATGTACAAAATATAAAACCTATGCAGAATTGTACAGGTATAAAATTTTGTATATTTCAAGCGAGTGTACGGCAACATTAAAAGCACGTGAATCTGAACTGCAAGCCCTTGTTAAACCATGTAATATGCCGCAAACCTGATAAAAAATGAATGAAAAATAAGAAAATTACAGATATTTGTATAGCGGAGAATTGGCAGCTATGGAGGGAAGGCATTTTAGGCTGAGGGACGTCACACAGCCCAAATTAAATAATGCATAAACAAAATAACGAGTTTCCTGCTATTCATTTTAACTTCGTTTTCATTTGTATATTGATTTTTCTTATGAAAATAGTTGATTTTGAAAAAAAGTGTACAGTGCAATGCGATTAGGAATTTTATTGGCTTTTCAAAATTTACAGGAAGCTTATTAAATATTCAAAATGGCGGCCTCTATTGGCTTAAAATAAGTAATAATTTTGATTTTTGAATTGCTATAACTTTCTTAATTATTATGGTTTGCGACAGATTGCATGTTTAAATAAGAGCTTGCATTTCAGATTCACTTGTAGACTGGCTCCAGTCCTTAAACAATTTTTCATCAATGTGCCATATCATATACTCACAGTATGTAAACTGAAATAAACATCCTGTACCATTCCTCCTAGCTCGCGCCTAACACATTATGAATTACAGCACTCGTGCGTAACCAGTTGTCGGAAATCGTGATGTGAGAGTTGTTGGTACAGCTGTAATTGCGAGGGCCCACCTATTAAAATTCATTTTCCATAGATCTTAGTAACTGTTACAGTTACAAACATATGTAATCATGTATACATGTGATTGTCAATTCCACTAAAACCATGCAAACTGGCATTTAAGCTCGTTTTTGACACAAAACAGCTCTGATTGTGAGCAAGTCGTTTTTTAACAAAGCAAAATGCAAAGGAGGAAACCGTTAAAATCATGGAATAAAACGGAATAAAATAGATAAAATAGCTTTTCTTACCTTGTTCGAATGTGTATTGTCTGTATCCCCAACAATATAAATCGAAACGTGTACATGTATCTAAATACACGCATTTTTCCGACTACTGGTTACGCACGAGTGCTGTTATTAATGTTTATAAGGCGAGAGCTAGGAGGAATGGTACAGGATGTTTATTTCAGTTTACATACTGTGATACTTGAAACTAGTCTTACTCTGATGGCTTGTGTCATATCATATACTTAAAGCTAGTCTTACAAGCGAAAGTATGTGCACAAATTACTGGTTATATAACCGCTTGCTCAAGCCTGCCCAGGAAAAAGTGTGGTTAAGTGAACTGACCGTCCCGCAATGACCATAGCTGTTGACATGGGACGTAAAGCAACAAAAACAAACATGGCTCTCTTGTTTAACAGAGCCATCAGAGTATGACTAGCTACAAGTATATGATATGGCACATTGATGAAAAATGTTTAAAAGACTGGAGCCAGTCTAATTCACTTGTTTTCAATGTTGCTGTCCCCTTAATGGACTGAAGGCTAATCGAGTTTCATATTAAGGACATTAAAGCAACAGATCGGTCATATCAAGGCCAAATGTGAATGCATTATGTCTAATAAATCTGCTGAAAACCCATCAACGCGCATCAATGTTAGAAGCAATTTCCTTTATACCTGTGAAACTATATAGTGATTAATAAATCTGCCAGAAATGTTTCTTTGTGTTTTACTATTTATTCAGGAAAAGAATAAGATGAAACACTAATGCATTGGTGAAAGTTCTAAATTTTTCTAGCAATTCAACTCCTTACTGAAACTTGCTGCATGCCTACAAACTATTAAAACATTTAAAGATGTGCAACTGCGTTAATGTTACGCATGTTTCATATTTTGCACGTGCAAGCTAGATTTTAGGAAGTGTATTTATTAGACAACATGAAAGTACGGCAAATCTACCCTTAACCCATTAACGCCGAATGGAATTTCCCACTCCAGTGAATTGTACCAGTCCACATCGTTTTAAGGGTTGTTGGGTGGCATTTTTCATTTTTATTTAAATTTTAATAGATCATTCTGTAAGTGGAGAACCTGATCCTGATCAGACGTCTGGTCTGGTTCTGCACTTTTTGCCGATGTCCCATAAAAAGGACGTTAGGCTTATATGGGTTAACGGATGCCAACGATATGCTGATTTTGAACATTGTACGAGGGGCATTTGGAAAGTTCTTAGCATGGTATCATAACTCCACAATGCGTTGATAAAATGCTGTCAAATAATACATTTTCGGAAACTTGAATTCAATGGCTACTTGATGGTTTAATTTTTGTCGAAAAATGACTCGGCGTGCACGTGCAGCGCATGCTCAAAATAAGTAGGTTTTATACACTGGCTGGAATTTTAAGCAAAATATTAGTAAAAAACGAAGGAAAATTTGGGACCTTATTTACGATCATGGTTTGACAAATTAACGATTTAGTGCCAGCTTAATTTTTATTAAAATATATTATGCGATTACTGCTTGCACGACTTACACCTTTACATTTGGAAAATTTTGACTAATAGAGACATGGTAAACTTTCAAAAATGGGACTTTTTTTCGATTTTTCTTTATACTTTTACTATATATTGTGTCACTACAGGAGCACGAAAAATGTCTATTGAGTATATGTTTTATACTTTATTTATGTTTTATTGCTTTATTTGTAGCGAACAATGCATAAAAATCATTTCTTCGCGCAAAAAGTGTGCCTTGTTTTGTTCTGTATCCGAGAAAATTATTCCTAATAACACTACCCCTACTTTTAAAGAAGTGGGTGGGGTAACTTAACCCTTCACATTTTGTCGATGACATAATCGTTTTTCAAGATATCGCGTTAACCATCACAAAATTGATTGGTTTCTACTCTAAAAGCATTTTTATTTTTTTTGTTTGCCACCGTTTTTAATTGAAATGATCCAGAACGTCAACGCATAGCTAAACTTACTCTACCCCATGATACGATCATAAGTTATCTTCCCTTTGTTCTGGTTTACAAATTTTTTTGGTTTCAATACAAAGAGCATAAAGTGGGCTTGACAAAAGTACCAACGCACATCATTTTTTAAATAACTGTCGTTATATATTTTCAAAATATTCATTGTGACATGCAATATTTAGTCGAAATAATTAGCGCATTGCCTTGCGGTTTTTGTATTGCTGTTCCAGTATTCAGTTATTAGAAACACACAACTGGGTCATCAATTGTATAATTACTGTACCAGATTGTGGCCTACCAAATGGTACAAAATTATCTAATTTCATGAACTATTGTTAATGTTCTGCACACTTTTCAAAAGATAAAATGTTAAATTTTCCACTGAAATTTTGCGTTTTCCAGTATACAAACAGTACATGGATTCACAGTATTAATTTTCGTTTTAGCATCTTACTATCCTCATGAAAGTTATGCCACAACATAGAGGAAAGATAGATCTTTAAAATGATACCAAACATCTTATGGTGTGTATATCGGTTACTGAGATAAAAGACCATGCTAAGAACTTTCCAAATGCCCCTCGTATTGTCTTATTTTTTTTACCCTGAAGTTCAAAGGTAGTTTATCTCGGACCTGTTATCGATAGTTTTCGCCAAATTTACGGAAATAAATTAGGTTTTCCGATTAAATGTATCATAATGGTAGTATTATGACTATATCGTCCGCTGTGGTGTAGTGGCCTAAGCCTCTTATTATAGTGAAGGCAAGTTCGAATCTCGCAAGTAGTTTTTATTTTTTTTTTCCAGTAAATTATTTTCTATGTACTGACATGACGGGAAACTCTAGAAAAGCGTGAAAATGCTTAATTTTTGTGCAATTTTGTGTATATGTACACGTGGTTACACGTGTAGTCGCTAGTAAATCAGACTGTTTCGCCTAAGAGCCAAGATTGGTTGTCCGACATTCTTGATTTACTAGCAACTGCAATGTTAATCATGTGTACATTAAAAAAAACACACATTAGTTTCTCGCATTCCTGTTTTAGCGCATACCGTCATCATTTTCTCGCTTTCCTGTTGAAAAAAGTAATAAAAAGAAACGCCCCTTGTGAGATTCGAACTTACCTGCTATTCGCTAAGAATCCTGCGCCTAACCTACTATACCACAGCGGAAGATCATGTCGATCTGCTACTTATATCAGACATTCCATTTCAAATAACCAAATTAGTTCCGTATATTCGGCGAAAACTACCGATAACAGATCGGAGATAAAATTGGCATATGCCACGCCCTTTGAACTTCAGGGTAAAAAATACGACAATATATGTGTATTGTAGGAACTTTATTTTATTGACTGTGTCAACGAGACACAGATAAAAAGAAATCCAGAAATGACAGATGCACTACTAAAAGAAATGTTGAGAAAGCCTAGGCTTGTATCGCAACGCATCAATATGCCCATAGTTATTAGATAAAACTGTGATGTAATGAGTCAAAAAAGAAAGACGGCAAAGATCAGGAAACGATACAATCAAGTACCACAGAATACCACATGGGAGTGTAACAAAAATACAATAAACATCACCAACAAGAGCCAAGAGGTCAGCACTCTCCCAGCAGGTGACCACAAGGCAGCAATGAACAGACACGAAAGCACGAGAGACACAAGACACAAAAACACACAAATGATCCACAAAAAGTACCGCATTGGAACGGTCAGTAAAATATTTTACTGGAGGGCTTAAACCGGTTTCACGGCGCATCAACTGAAGATGAATCTTCCAGAACTATGTTGGTACTTTCCTTATATAAACATAATTGAGCCGCGACATGAGATTTCCAACTATGTGCGATCAGCAAAGGCTCAGACCAGCTGCGCATACGCGCAGTCTAATCAGAGCCTTTGCTGGTCACTTGAATATTCTACCGAACATCACTTGGAGTATGACCGAACATCACTTGGAGTTTCTAAACTTGAAAGGAGGCTGCATGCGCGATCCCAGAAAGTTTTGCCAGAGGGGGTCCAACTCTGACGTTTTTTTAATGAGGGGAGAGGATCCAAATAGCACTATAAGAGGGCCATCATCGGTGCGTAAGCGAAACGCCATTAAATGGCGTTTCGCTGGGGTGCTGATGATGGCCCAACATTGAATGCTGGCTTAGTAGCTTTGTAATTTTTAGGGGATCCGGACCAATTTTTTACTACGAAACCCTATATTTTTGTGATTTTTCAGGTGGGGGGGGGGGGGGGGGGTCCGGACCCCCTGCTCAATCTGGATCCGCGCATGGACTGCACAGGCTCGCCTGAGTCTACACTTGTCAAAATGCCACATTTTTGGAAATCTCTTTCTTTATATATTTCGCTCCCAGTGCTACTTGAACATCCTTTTAATTCAGTAAGCAAAGGGTCCCCGGGAAAGGATCTCTTCATCTTTGATTCAATCAGTACAGGTACTAAGATTGGGTGACAGTTTCTTCTGTCTTGATTGTACAGAGGGGCGAGGTGCAGTTAAATAATAGTGAATGAAACACACAATCACCAGACTGAAAACAAGTTCTGTTACATTAAATTTTGTTGATTTCAAGTTGTTCCGGTAGCCATGTAACACTAAAGGTGCGTTATTATTGACCGACAGTATAATAGGCGAAAACTGATGACATGGTCCACAATTACACAGGTGAGTGACCTCTATTTTGAGACTGTTTTAGACACTTTGTGGCATAAGCAAATGAATTTCATTTGTGTATTGCCAGAAAACGATGTACAAGTAAAATAGACAAAATATGCTTGAGGTGTGGCTGTATGCGCCAACCTTTACTTACGTCGGCGAAAACACAAGAAGCCAGGATACGACATCCTCGCATAGCCTGGTTTGCTGTGTTGCGACTTTTGCGCATCACGTTATGGTTATCTCCTATATTTTTTTTTATTTAAGCCAAAAATATTAACTAAACATTTGTAACAAAGAAAAAAAAAACGAACTTAAACATATCGGCAACACAAAGTTTGTAAACATTGGTCTTTCATCAAAGGATGCAATCGCTGATGCTTCTTGTGAAATCGATCCCTCTGAATGGTTGGTTGATATAGAAACTAATGCAGATTTTCACTACTACAAGGCTACAAACGATTGGGTCACTTAAAACGAGACAAACTAACTACTGTAGGATGGACATTCCACAATAGCAATAGCTCAGGGCCCGGAATTACAATGCCTCTTTAAAGTTTAGCAAGACTTAAGTTAAGTATTGATATTTCTACATGCTACATTAAATGCTATATAAATTGCCTGGATCG